>LFZO01000188.1:0-60206 GCA_001578225.1 Pseudocercospora musae | reverse complement strand
GCTTAGCTAGTTAAGTCTAGGAACATTTAATGTTATATCCCCTCCTTTCTTATCCTTAAACTAGATAGTATTATTGTAAGCTCTTATAGCTTTTATATTAGGCTCTTAGAATAGCTACATCTTTAATGTATTAGGTATATACCTAATGAAAACAGCATCTTTGCCTCTATTTATTAGCTTGTCTAATCTCATCCTAGCCGGCTAAGATTTAGCGTCTATATACACAACTGCTTTGCATCCCTAGACCCTAAAGTGTAATGTAGAAGGTCTCTTTCTAGTAAAAGCTTTATCGGGTAAAACTTTGAATCTATCTATATCTAGCCTATTTAGGAGAGCATTTCTTATAATAGTATAGGTAGCTAATGCTTCTAGCTAGAATTCAACTAGCATGTTTAAATCTTCTAGCATTGCCCTAACATGTTCTTTAGATGTCTAGATTAACCTTTCTATAATTCTATTTTAGATTGAGTTATATGCTTTAGTTGTATAATAGGAGATTCTAGATTCTTTCTCTTACTACTTAAGTAATGTAAGCAATTCCCTTATTCTATTACTTCTTACTACCTAAAGCTAATTCCCTAATTACAATTTAGCTTTTCTTCTCTATCCCTATAATGTATTTACTACATCTTCTCTTAATTTTAATAGGAATGCCTACTTCTTTCTTAAAAAGTTGTTAACAATCTTAAGCTATTATTTGAAACCTAGTCTTAAGATAGGTAATAGTCTATAGATATTAATTGAGATAAGGGAAAGCCTAGCTAGCTTTCTCTTAGTCTCCTTCCCTCTATGTTTTTTCATTTTAGCTAGAGAACATACCCTATAGGGCTAATGCTTTATAGGGATAGGAATCTTGTCCTTTAGGTTAGTTACTTTGTAAAGGTCTTTTAGTAATCCTTCTCTAAAGTGTCTAACTCTTCTATACTATAGCTCCTACTAATCCTAGTTAGTCTAGGCTATAAGTGTATAGGCATTATTATTCATTAAGTCCTAGGGGATGTATGTATATACGAGCTTATCTAGGTCTTAGCTAATTTCCTTAATAAATAGCACTCCTCCTAAAAGCCTTGTCTAGACAACTAGCTTTCTATTAGGTAAGTAAAGTATAAATTTTAGTAGTTAAACACTAAACTGCTTACTAAACTAGTTCTAAGAAACAAGATTAACTCTAAGCCTAGGTATAAAGAGAACACCTTTCAATACAATCTGTTTACCTTTCCTTCTACCTATAACTACACTTCTAACATATGTAGCTATTAAGTAGCTATCCCTAACCTTAATCTACTTTTTCCTCTTAAGAGGCTTTAGTTCTCTAAAGAGTGATTCTTAGTTAGTTATGTAGGTAGAAGTATAGGAGTTAAGTAGCTACTTAGATAGCTTATACTTACCTTTTACTTTAATAGTTAAATAAGCTACCTTATTAATATCTTCTTCCTTAGAGGGGAGAGATAATTTAGAGGATGCCTCTATATCTTATACTATATAGGCTTTCTTAGAAGATAGTTTCCTAGTCTTCTTCTCTAGGGATTGTATCTTTAGGCTTAGTTTCTTTACTATCTCTTTAAGTTGTTCTTTATCCGGTAAAGATCCCTTCCTAGCTCTAGATAGGGATTGTTTCTTTACTATCCTATAGCTTTGTCTTAGCTAGATAGCTACTTTTGCCTTGTCTAGGCTAGGGCATTCTTTAATCCAATGTTTCCCTCTATATAGGAAGTATAATAAGTCTCTCCCTACTCCTACCTAATTCCTTTTCTTAGTAAATATAGCTATCTCCTAGCTTGTTATCTACTCTTGTTTTTCTCTTAGGATTCTAAGGATATCCTATAGGCTAAGGTCCTACCTTAGGTCAATCCTATCCCTAATAGTGCTAAATGTTTCTAGAAGGGCTACTAGTAACTACTAAACTTTCCTCTCCTTAGTCTTAATATCCTTAAACTAGGGAGAGATAGATACTACCCTTTTAGCTATACTACTTAGGCTCTACTATACTTTATCGATTGTCTAACCCTCTTCTATACTAAAATTGGTATACTACTAGAGTAAACTTCTCCCTATTGCCTATAGTTTCCTCTTATATTTCCCTTTTGCCTAGTCCTATAAATGCTTTACATGTTCAAGCTCTTAACATTCGTCCTAGTCATCTTCTAATATATAGATAAACATCTCATATAATGCTATTACATTATGAACCTTATAGCTTGCTCTTCTAATTAACTAATCTAAAGATTCTAATAATATTGTTAAGACATGCTTAGATAGTATAGATGCTAGGGTATTAAGGACTACTTTATCTAGTACCTATTCAACCTTTAGCTTTATTAGGTATATCCTAATAATCTTGAACTATAATTCATGATTCTCCCTTATTAAGACTAATGTAGCCCTTCTCTTGTTAATTCTACCTTCTTAATCCATGATTTCTTTTATAAGTTAAACCTAACTAAACTCTAGAAACAAGCTCTTTCTTTAATCTAAAAATAATAGTTTCTAGATAGCTATCTTCCTTAGTTAGTAGATCCCTAGCTCTACTAGACCTATAATAGTTTAAAGGTTACTAACAACTTGGAATAGATTCCGGCTCTATAAGGCTAATAACTTCCTTAAGTCCTTCCTAACTATATGCTAACAAGTTAGGGTATTAGCAGTACTAAGTACTAAGTCTAAGGCTTATCTAAAGGTACTTAAAACTTAGGCTTATCTATTCCCTTTACACTTCTAAGTATGCCTTACTAGGTTCTTTTACAGCTTATATACATAGGGCTTCTTTGTGCAATGTGTATAGGTCTACCTCAAGTCTCCCTTTCCTATTTTGCCTCTTCCTTCTAGGATTAGACTTATAGGTCTAGGAGTAACCTATACTACTTTAGTCTTTCTACCTTATAGTTACAAACCCGGGCTTATAACCTATCGAGCTTAGGAGGGCCGATAGGCATAAATAGATTATATACTACAATAGAAGCTACAAGGAATAGTAGGGGCTAAAGTAGGAATAGCAAGTGTGTTGTTATTATCTATAGGTTGGAGCTGAACCTGAAAGGTGTTAGCTTGGATTAGTTACGTAATGGTCATTATGTAATCTAGCCTACCTTGGCATCCCTTGCTAGGTTACTAACTAGACTGTATATTCTAACAAATACCTATAATACCTACGAGATAGGGTTCTATCTCTATAACCTTATAGTACCTAACGACTATCCAAAATAGCGACCTATAGCTTATATAGTATTAGAAAGCAAACACGGCATTATGTATACTATAGGCCTTCGATATCTAGCTTATTAGGTAGGTTATAGCGAAGTAGGAGGGTAGCAATTATAATAGTTAGTTACTAACGACTCTACGAGTAAACAACTAGCTATTAAAATAGTGTGTCTAGACGCTATACTACTACTTTGTTAACGCTATTAACTAAAGGTTATTCGTAAGAAGTTTCCCCTTAACTCTAGCTATAAGAATATCTATAAGTGCCTACTAAAGGCTCTTTACAATATTAAGAACGATAAGGAGTGTATTTAGGCGCTTACTACTACTAAGAGGGCACTACTAGGAGGCTATAGCGACCCTCTAGCCTAATATTTAAGGAAAGAATAGGGCTTCTAGTACGCTAGCATATAGTATACTTACTTCCGGTAGGATAACCTAATACTTATGTAGGTAAATCTAGCTATTTCTTCCTACCGGTAGTACCCTAGTTACTAATAGTCGTACCTCTAGTTCCGTACTATAGGGCCCGTCGAGGGCTAGTACTCCGAATAGTCGGCGAATACAAAGTAGACGTTAAGAAGATTACTAAGGGTAACTTCTCGCTAGTAGGCATTATTGTTTACTCTATTAAGATAGACAAGAAGTAGCATAATAGGGCTATTGAGGCTACTAATAAGAGCTAGCAACTACCTATCTTCCGGCGTCTTATTAGTAGTATAGAAGTCTTCTAATAACTACCGTATTTAGTCTAAGTTCTACTCGCTAAGTAATACTCGAAGATAGTAGCTTACGTTAAACTCGGTCTACCTTAATAGAGCCGGTTTAAACGTTACGAGATCCATAGTCTTCTAGTAGAGTATAACTACTACTTCTAGGCGACTTATTATCTACTATACTAGTATATCTAGATCGATACTAAATACGAAGATAACCCTATTAGCGAGGTAGTTGCGAAGACCTACGTACGACGATTTAAGGAGGTTAGAGGCCTTTAAGCGACCTATATTTACTAAGAATAGAAGTATACGATTATACTAGCGATTAAGGACGACGATGAGGTATTTCTATAGCGAGCTAGTAGTAACAATACTAGACCGCTCGAGCGTACTAATTATCTCTAACTATACTCGCTTATTAAGAATATAAAGGTTAACTTCTATAAGAAGTCTAACAAGGCAAGAACACGCCTATTAGCGCCTCAATATCGCTCCTTTATAAACTAGTTATCGTCTAATTATACCGCCGAGATAGCGAGAATATCCTCCCTTCTATCTATAGAAGACTTCTTACGATAACAATAACTACCGTAGCCGCGAGACGATATAACCTACATACTAGAGACAATATTCGATATAGGGGCTACCGAAGAGACGGTAGATATTAATACAATAGATAAGGATAATATCGATAACTTACTAGCGCTATAGAGCGAGTAGTCCGACAATAAGGCGACTACTATACTATAAGACCTTGAATACATGCCTTACGGACACGTTATCTATACTATAATAGATATACTAAGCGACTCGCCGTTTCCGATAGGTCTTCTAGGAGGTTTAGATTATAGTAAAGGCTATAGTTAGTATTAAGTACTCGATCTATAGATTATTAAGTTTAATAAAGCAATAGGTCTACGATATAATATCTATATATACGCGCTCGAGAAGATAACGCGATATTAATTACTATACGGCGGTAGCGATAGTAAGCTAGCGATAGCGAGTAAGAGATAGCGATTTGAGTAAGGTAGCGATAGCGATAGCGATAGTAAGTAAGAGAGATTAAGGTAGGCGTAGTATATAGAGATAGTAACACCTTAGTATGTAATACAATAGCTATACTATACGTACCCTTTGGCCTTATTAATATATCGACTAATCGACGATATATTAGTAGTATTATTAGTAGAGACCGCGCTATACGCGAGTCCCGCTAGAGTAGCCGATTTTGTATAAGAAAAGTGGGTCTTGGCGGGACACACGTAATTTCTCCACCTCGCTTATACTAGCGTGTTGGTAGAATACAGACTACTCTTGTAAGGTACTACGCGGGCCGCGGTTGGCGTTCTATTTATTCATGGCGCAAGGCTAGGAACTCAAAATGCATGGAGGAGGGCTTTGTTAGTGTAAAGATTGCATTCAAAACTCGCCCCCTAGGAAGGTGCTCTACTCACTATCCCCCTTTCTAGGTAGCCGGAAGCATGTGTCCACTACAGCAAAGCGAAGTCGATGGCTGGTAGACACAGGCTGATATTTTAGAGGAGCTAGACAAAGGCCGAAGTTATGCGGTTCGCGCTGTTCGCGGTGTCCGAACACATCCATTCATGCAGTCCTCAAAATGGGACGGCCGTCTGAGGTGCTCCCTAATTGGCGCTCTTTGCTTGGCATCCCTGAAACTGTGAAGCGTGAACGCATCTGTTGTTGAACAAGATGAATCAGGACGCGGCAACGATGCCAAATGACCCATGTGAGTCCCGTTCTCACTCGACATCATGTTCACTCAGGCCTTGCTCCTGATGCACCCACGCGCCGTGTCCCAGTTTCCATTCTATCCTTTAGGCCTCTGAACGGCAGGATGGGAAAATCCAATATTTCAATTCTTCCATTGAGAGCAACACATCGATGTTAGGTCAAAGCCTACTTCAGCTATGGAGCGCTGACGGTTCGCAAATGTCCATTCAGTGGTCTGAGATACACTACTCAAGTCGATTCTCGAAGAGAAGGCGGTGGTACTCGGACAGGCGTGCCGGTGCTGGGCTGATGCCAGTGTTGGTGCTCGATAATCGGTCGTGGAAATGGCGGTGTGCTCCGGACACGCATGATCGCTAGAGTGTGATGCGGCATGGCAAATCTGGGTGCGTTACTAGTGATCCCGCCTCATGTTCAGCACATTGCTTCCATGTCCCACTATCACTATGCACTCCAAAGTGGCGAAGAACATGGAGAGCGTCATCGGTGTCTTGAAGGATTACTTATGTGGATTCACCTGATTCGAAGCTGAACCATACGTGAAGCATATAAGTATACCGAGTTGTAGGTTGTAGTCAAATGCATTGGCGTTGGAAGGCGCGGCACGTTCCATCGCGAACATCAGTTCTCGGAAGCTTACCTATCTCCTACTCAGACCAGAAACACGTGACTGCACAGCTACACCGCAGTCTTTGTTTCTGGTCTAATCCGGTTCTGTCAGATTTTGTAGAGCCTACATAATTATAAATTCGAATAGAAATTTTCGCGACGAGAATACGCAATAACTAGGCCCTTTTTTCAAAATCGGCTACGTCTTGTTACTAGATAATTACTTAATATATCTATTAAGTAATTTTTGTTTATATCTAATGCCTAAGCAAAGGCTATAGCCTTGCATTTAGTTAAAACATTAAGAGTTTAGTTTATATAATCTAAGTCGATAGAACCGGCCTAGACTAGAAATTAGTAATTCGTATTAAGCTATATACTAGCTATATACGTAACTTCCTATATATATATATACTTAATACAATTACTAATTTCTAGTCTAGTCTCCTAGGATAGGAAGCTTACTATACTCTTACTTTATATCCCTATTACTAAATGTTTCGCAATTTTAGTACTATAGAGTAACGAGGGCCTAACTAAAGTTATTATAAGTAATCGTATACTTTCTATAACTCGAATTAAAATAAGATATACAAAATATATACTAAATAAGTCTTAAGTTTATATAGACTCTAAAGACATTAATCTTAATCTTTCTTTAGTATCGTTTAGGACTATCTTATAATAGAGTTAAAATAAATCTTAGTAGGACTAGTATAAAAGAGTTATAGACTCTTAATCTTAGTAGTAAGGCTATTAGTATAGTTACTAATAGAAAAGGGCTTAGTATAACTAACTAATAGACTAGCGGAAAAAAAATTCTAGTAGTAGATAGTCTTAGTAAGTATTAGAGAGCTAAAAAGCGATAGCGAGATTATTAGAAGATATATAGTTATATCTATAGCTACCTCTTAACTATCTAGTATCTCTATCTAGAAATAGCTATAATCTAGGAACTTTATAACTCTTATATCTCTTTAGAGAGATTTAGCTCTTAGCTATCGATTATCGAAGGGCTATACTATAACTAACTAATAGACGAGTAGGACTAAATTATACTAGTAATTAATAAATTAGTAACTAACTATATAGTAGTATCCGTAACTACAATTGTACCAAGTCGCGCATAGCAATATTCATAGCACATCTCATTCCCTAGTACCTCTATTATAACTCGCGCGACCACTACCACCTCTCCCCTCGTCCTATAAGTAACTTAGGAATCTTGATCTCAAAGAAATTACCTAACGATAGCTTTGGGTTTAATGTCGCCATCGGACTGCAGAGCGCAAAAAAAGCAAAGAAAATGTAATAGTGCCGGCGTGTTCATCTAACACGCGTTCGAGCACGCATCCACCCACACCGCCGTTGTCACTCACAAACAACATCACCATATCGGCCAGTTCCGACACCTGTGACCTTCAGAAGCCACCCTCACCGCCGAAGCCTCCGCACCACTTCAATACCGATCCAACTCTCTCTTTCTTTCTTCCATCTCCAAGACTTCTACTGCATTAACGCCTTGGTGTGTGCATACTTCGACCAGGTCCACGCCGCGCGAAAGGAGGCGACACGAGCACATCCACGGCGAGCGCAAGGACGAAAAAATTGGAGAATCGCCGTAGGGAAAGCGACTGGGGGAAAAAATCAAAAAGTACTCTTCTTCAACACTACACTCTTATATCACAATGAGCGATGAATGCTCGTACCATAACGTTAAGGTCGTATACACATATCTCCATTCCCATCCCATTCCATTCCATTTTCCCCGAAGAATCCTGATGAACGCCTGGCATGCACTTGAAATGCTATGCTTAATCAATCGGGGTATCTCAACCACCCAAAGGGACTGTCTGTGATAGTGCAAAAGTCTCAAACGATGAATAAAGTCAATCAAACTAGGACCGCGATGGTTGGTCTGCGTCGTCCGCCGCACTTGCTGGTTCTGTTGATCCTTGTGCAGCGTCACGATCCTCCATGGTCTCTGGTGCCAGATGAGCTGCTTCAGGCCGGCGAGGCTCAGCTACAGTCTGTGGCTCCTCTTGAATGGCAGGCTGCTCGCCTGTCCGTCGTGTTCGAATGCGGAAGGCGTTCCTTAACCGACTGCGTCTGCTGGTCTCAGCCTCGACAGTTGAGGCGACAGCAGCAGTGCTGTCAGCCTGGCCTTGCTCCGACCCCTGGCTTGAGGCAAGGTTTCGTTCTCGATATTCTCGCAGAGCCCTAATCCGCTCCTCCCTCGTCATGCGCTCTGGTCGTGTTACGCCCATGAGTCCCAGCATCAAGCTACGACGAACACTTGCTCGGCGTTGACCACCCTCCAGTGGCGGTGCGAGCGGCTCTTCCTCTGGTCTGACAGGGTTGCCAAACTCGTCCGTGTCGGTTTCGTGCGACTCCGTATCTGAAGGCCTGAGGTCTATTCGGCACAACGGGCAAGTGCCTGAGACGTTCAGTAGCCATGGGTCAATGCACTCAGGATGGAAGCGGTGATCACATGGGAGCACACGCTGATCTTGTCCGACCTCGAAGTCTTCTGTACAGATACTGCATCCCTGGCTATCCTCATGCTGTGCGGTGGGCAGTCGTTCGCTGCTGCCAACGGCGGCGGCTATGCCACTCTCTTCAGCGGCGCCGTCCGTCGTTGTTGGCAGTGCGTTCATGTCTCTAGTCGTGCTATCGGCGGCAGTTGCTTCGGCGGCATCGTCCTTGGGCACCTCATCCGTTGCACGTGCGTGATCGCCGACGTATTCCACGTGGCCGTGTTGCCCATTCTCCAACTCGACTTCGGCCGGCTTGGGATGGTCGTCTTGTCGATTTCCCACCTTCACGATCGGGATGGAATCGAGCATAGCCCTTGCAATACCCCGCGCTCGTGTCTGTCGCGGTCGGCCGATGCCATTGCGAGGCCCATATCTCTCTGGATGTCGGTGGGCTCGAAGTGCTCCCGTAATGATGATGACAAGGAAGAGTGCAGTTATGACTCCCGTTATCGAATACAGGATGATCATCGCGACAGCCGTACTAGGCGACGGACCCAGTGGGTTCGATGGTTGTCCATTACTGCTATTGCCCGTAGAGGTGTTGGTCGCAGCATCTCTATTCAGGATGGTTCCATACGTCGGATGTCCATCGCCGCTGCCATCGAGATCCTGCAGCACCTGCAGCATGTCCATTGACGTATTCTGACTCTTCAACGTGTAGATCCACCGATAGCCTCCTAGTTCAGCGGCGTGGCAGGACTGGGCGGTTTGGGAGTAGAAGACGATGGCAGCAGCATTGTGGTTCTCGGCTGTAGCAAAGACGTCGGACGGCTGGATGTTACCAGAATACGGGTCGCACGAGATCAGAACAATGTCATCGGAGGTGATGTCTAGTTGGTCGGCGGCATCTGCCAATCTTGTGGATCCGGTCAAGCCATTACCCTACACGCGACCAGCATCAGCACTCTAATTCACTCTGCCCAGTTCCTGGCGTACACGTCCCACGACCGCGCGTAACCTACCGGTATGTCAGTGGCTCCTGCTTGAGTCAGCGGAATGATCGGAAACGCGGCGACAGGTGATCCTGTATGGTGCAGGCCAAATTCCATAGGACCGCCGTAGTTGGGGTCGTTGGTGGTGTTGGTCGGCGCAATCGTCTGTGCTAACGACGGCAACGTGAGGGCGACGACCAGGGTGGCGGCTATCCATATCGTTGTGCTCGTGAAGCGGTGCATTTCGAGGAAGTCGACAGTCTATCTCCGTACGCTCAAACGATGGATGGCATGCATCTGCCGCCGCCGCCACGCACGTCTATGGCTCTATGGCATATTGCTCAAGATGGCACAAAGACTTGGGATACGCTCGCTCCGCCCACTACGGCAAGCAAAGAAACGCAGACCGGTCGATGGATGCGAAGAATGCACAGCACGAATGCCAATGCAATGTGCACGAGTGAGCCTGCCCGCCGTACCGTAGTGGTGACCCGCCATCCGGTATCGCGGCGTCTTCGCTAAGCCGTGGCGAAACTCCGCCTCGGATCTTGGTGTCGTGCTGTTGCCGGCGCCCAAGTCTTGAACCTCATGCGAACTACAACGAGTCAAGAACGTTAAGACAAGACGGGAAGGTGTCAAGATGTCACTGTCCACCACGCTTCTCAAGACAAGACGGGAAGGTGCCAACATGTCACTGTCCACCACGCTTCTACCACGAACACAATCTCATCGCTCATGATCAAAACGGATCGTTCGAAGCTGCCTCGGCGCTTTGCTTCTGGACGCCATCTCATTATCATGGCGCATTTCATATGCCAAAAATGGTCTCGGAACCTTTACTACGAAAAGTTCGAAACTGTGAAGATACTATGGACCGTCGTTCTGCATGATCGGACTATGATGTGCGGTGAACGGCGATGCGAAGCATCCGGAACGCATTATACATGGATACAAGAGGGGAAGTCACTATCTAACCTACCTCCCATCCCAGCCAATGCCTAATAAGTGGACGTCATGTGGTGAGATACATGCATGGTGCGAGAAGCACATGGACCGTAGATCACGCAATGCTCTCCGTAGAACAATGACATGCGCCACGCAGCCTAAATCGCCGTCAACTACAAGCTCGCAGTGCTTTGCATTGGGAGACTCTCGCCTCTCGTCTGCTTTGCATCGCACGCATCTCTTGTAGCGTGCGCTGAAGTCGTTCTCTTGTGTCTTGACGCTATTGTTTTGGCTTCTGTAGTCTTGCAGGGCATGCAATCACGGCTTGATGACATCAACGGATCCCTCAAGATTTGCCAATGAATCCGCTTCCCGTAGCGCAGTTGGTGGATACGCTCAGTCGCGCATCCATTCTTGTGCATTACTCCTGAATCACATTGGTTATCATCGATACTTCGATCCAGCTCGTGACACAGCTCTGCTCCTGGGCACAAATTCCTCATGGTCTCGCGGGCTAGCGGCAGGTCTGCTCATACCTCTGCTTCTAGGGGAGAACTCATCGCGGTCTCTGGGGCTCGCGACTGGACTGACAGCCCTACTGCTTCTCCTTTGACTCTTTCTCCTTCCCTGCCTGACTCCTGCTGGACTAAGAACAAATTTCTCAGTCTCTATGTCATAATGAAGCAGCTCCATCTCCAGCTGCCAGAGTGGGGCCTCGGGCAAGACTTTTTCGAAGCCTTCAGGTGGTCGATCTCTCGACTTCCAGAATACGCTTGGTCGCTTCGCGCCAGGTTCTTCGGGCCACTCTACGACCAATTTCCAATCTTGCAGGGCTTTACAATCGTAGTCTCCACGATCATCCAGACCAGGTCCGTGAAGCTTGATGCGACTTCTCACGGAGGGATGTATGTATTCGTGAGTTTCCATCAGTGGGTCGTCGGTGATCCTGCCATTGTGCGGATCTATAGCTGTGTAGCGACCAGGAGTGCGGACTTTGCTGCCTCCCAGCGCATAGACTCCTTCCATACCGCTGAAGATCTTGCCGAAAGACCAAGGTCGGATCTTCTGGTCTGTCCTTTCGTAGTATAGTTCGACGTCTTCCATTTGATCGTGGGCATACTCGAGATCGAAATCCAAGAAAGGTTGGCACTGTGCCATCATCCATGCAAGTGATATCGTTGCAATCTGTTGGTCGTCATATCCGCCTCCAACATTAGAATGTGCTCCGGGAAACCATACTTGACGAAGTGTCGTCTGATTGCCTTTGAATTTCTCCCATAGTGTTGGTGGGAAAGCGTATCGTCTCTCATCTAATGCCAGTGCTTGAAATGCATATTCGATGTGGTTCCCGAGAGAGGTGTCGTAAAAAGTCACTTCTTTCATGGACTTGCTCTGCAATCCTAGCCGGGTCAGCCATCCCAGCTTCGGCGTACCCAAAGCGCCCACCGTCTCCCATACTCCGACAACTTTCACAGGCACATGCAGACGTGTCATTCGCCGTCGCTGTAGTTCGTTTTTGTACTCGGGATCTAGAGCGCTCGGCTTGTTCGGAAACGGTAGGTCCGGATGCTTTGGAACATAATCGTCGTCGTGCTTTCGCTGGACATCGCTGAAGATTTCGGCAAGGTATGGCAAGCCTTCGTTGGTTAGAATGCCCACTTCGCCGATTAAGCCTGCGATCGATCTTGCGCTGAATGCGCCACGCGAGAATCCAAAGATGAAGATCTCATCGCCCGGCAGCCAGTTGGTAGCGATGAATTGATATCCTTCTCGAACAATCTCAGCTAAGCCATGACCACTAATGCCAGCGCTGTGATGAAGATTAGTTTTGCATTTGGTCGATGGTATTGGTATGCGTACATCTTGTTAGTCACGCCACCGCCAGCTCCAACACCCCAATGATAGTTGACAATCTGAGGTATGCCATCCGAGCTCAGTGGCTTCACGGCGCGAGATATTCGTGTGACGTTGCTTGGGATATGGACGGAGCCGCGCAAGCTCCCGCTGCTGGAGTTCAGCCACGATCCTGGTAGAAAATGATCAGCAGCATCGCGTTCGCTCCGGGAAGCATCCTTTACACACCATCCTCGCACAGAACGAGACGTTTTCCAGGCCGCGATGGCCCTATTGCTCGACTTCTGGACGTATTGGCCGCTGGCTGTGCGGGCACGAGGCTTGATTCAGCGGCAGAAATCCTTGACATGGCAACAAATGCTCGCTTCAGCACAGCTCAAATTGCGGTATCTGAGTTGTTGCATTATTTTGGGCAGAAAGTATGTATAGAGAAGGAGAAATGTCACGGAGAGGCGGCAGTGCGATGGAAATTGATGGTGTCGGATTTCTGCCCAAGCACCGTGGTCGTTGGCAAGCAGAATGTCAGTGGCTGGGAGATGTCGACCGGCAGGCTGATGTGACAAAGCTGATACTTAGGGAGAGAGCAGTTCCATCTCACGATGGCTAGAACTATGCGTGCCAAGACGATGCCAGCGAACAGTAGTTAGCTGAAGCGCAGACGCAAGGAGATGCAGCTCTGGCGGTAGAATAGAGCTTGCTGCTTATGTTCTCCATCTATCTCTACATTTCGTGGTATACAGAATTCAGGCACCAAAATTTGTGCCTTGCGCGGCGCATGGCAGCCCTTTCGCGTCGTCCCCCAAGCAACATGAAAGCCAAGCCAAGCATTGCATTGATGCTATCGCACAGGACTGTAGACAATCCGGCGCATGCAGAGAAAGCGTGTTTCCACATAGATGAAGACGCACTGGAGAATCTCAGCTTCAACGGGGTCGACGTGAAGGTCTGCTACTTCACAATCCCAAGTCCCTCGTGGACACCATCCACCCGAGGCTCCTTACCATTGCCTGCCCAACATGCCTCCCTTTCGCGATGATCAGATATTTGTAAGGCTGCACATTACCCACACAGATATTCACCTGTGGCTGACCGGCTACAGATCATTGCGCCTGGCTCGCAAACCACGCTGGCGCAACTTGGCCTGCCAGAATCCTTCACACCCGCACGCTATCGCTTAAGGTCGCGTATGTTTCCTGGAGAGAATACGGGCGAGTACGAGCCAATCAAGATACGACGAAAAGAGAAGTCGGCGAATGGCGCGATGACGAATGGTACAAATGGAGAGGAGCCGGAGTGGGAGGAAGATCGCATCTCAGAGGAAGGCGCCATTTGGCCCATACAGAATGGCACAATTGTAGATTGGCAATGCTTCTATGCATTGCTTGAACACGTTCACAACACTGTGAATCCGCCCTTTCACACCCCTATACTGCTGATTGGAGAACCGGTCTGGACACACAAAGAGTACGAGAAGGTTGCTCAATTCATCTTTGAAAAGTTCAAGACCCCGGCACTGGCCATGATGGACTCTGCCGTTGCCACAGTCTACGCGTACGGCATACCGACGGCAACAGTGGTGGATGTAGGTCTCAACAAGGCAGACATCACATGTGTGGTCGACTTCATGCTGCAAGATGTTGGACGTGGAATTGCTATTGAGAATTGTGGCGGAAATGCAATGACTGAGCGCCTTATGGAGCTGCTGAAAGGACGAAAGGGCTTCACGCGAGATGTCTGCGAGCAGCTCAAGAAGAGCAGCATTTGCGAGATTCTTCCTCCAGACGCAGAAGTGCCGGACACTGATGCGCCCGAAGCATTTGTGAATCCAGCTGCGGCGGCATCAACTGGGGCAGACGGAGCAGCACCAGGGCAGAGAAAACCGTCAACAGCCGGCGATCGGCCACGAGGACCAGGGCCAGGCACAGAGGTCGGCGAAGAAAAGAAGCTGGAAGATGATGAAGGTGTGCTGGACGTTGCGAGTATCGTAACAAGTGGTAACATGACCGAGTATCTGGCCCAGAAGGAGAAGGAGAAGCAGGAGAAAGCCGCGGCGAAACAGAGGAAAGCCAGCGAGGCTGGGCCTGCTGCACAAGCTAATCGACCTGCTCGGTTACCAAACGCAAAGCGCAGCCGAAATACTTTCATTTACGAAGACTTTGCGCTCCATGATGCGATGAAGAAGGCGGGTAAAAGTGCCCAAGAACTCCAAGAGATGCAGTATGCGCTGGACGAAGGGTCGAATAAGCGGCAGAAGACACCTGAGCCTCAATCTGCGGTCTCAGACAAGCCAGCGGATGGTGGCTTCGAGAAATTGGACGGCACTACTGACACAGCACCGACTGGAGGCTTCCTTCGCGAGATCGAGGTTGGCGCAGAGCGATTCCAGGCTGCCTCGGGAGGAATCCTAGAACGTCTTGCAGACGCCATACATCGCACAGTACAAGGCTGCGGCGAAATGGGGAAGAGAAGCGAACTCTGGGACTCGCTGATCATACTTGGTAATGGATCCAAGGTGCGCGGCTTTAAGGAGGCCCTGTTCGCAACACTTCAATCCAAATACATCATCTCGCCATCATCAGCAACCATCTTCACCTCGGAGCTGCCCTCGAACATGTCGACACCGATAGCAACTGGCGCAAATACACCCCAACCGCAGCTTCCCGGCCAACAACCTCCACATTCTGGAGTGAACCCACTCTTGCACGCTGCTTTGACTGCACAAAATCCTCAACTCCATCCGGGATCACAACCAGGCATGCACACACCCGTACCCGGAATGCCACACCATCAGAGTATGCATTCGAGCGGTCACGGCCAGACACCAACGAGCATAAAAGCTGCCAAAATCCCGGAATACTTTCCCGAATGGAAAGAGGCCGGATACGACGAAGCCGCCTTCCTAGGCGCGCAAGTTGCAGGCAAACTCCTCTTCATCGTAGACGGCGGGGCTAGCAAAGGCTATATGACGAGGACGGATTACAATGAACAAGGACCAAGCGGTATCCATGAGGTTCGCATGTAGAGAATTAGTGCTGGTGCTCTGGTTGGCGGTCAGCTTTATGGAGAAGCTTGGCGAATATGAGCAACACGAGATTCTTCGCATGTTTACGATTCGAAAAAGATGTCCTCAGGAGTGGGCCCAACTCGTAGGCGTACAAAAATGACAAGTCGAGTTCACGGCAGGAATATCCTCTTCCACGTCTCGCTTCTTGCAAAAGACCGAAACCACCTTAGTGCCGCACTGTGAACATTCCAAGGCGCTGAAGCTGAGTCTATCCGGCAGACTGCTCCAAAGAGGTGTGCAGAAGCCAAAAGGTCTGTGGTAGTGCGCTGATCAGAATCCAGAAGATGATACTCCCGGGCCTTTCTAAGCGCGTTGTATCAACGTCGAGCGCAATGAAAGTGCTCGGAACTGTCGAGCTTCTCGAGAACATTCTGATGTTCCTCTCCCCTCAAGACCTCCTAAGGGCACGGAGCACTCTTCCGCCATGCTTTCAGAACTTGATCGATACAAGCCCGGGTATCGCGAAACTCCTATTCTGCAAGGTCGACAATAGAGGCGAGCGATGGGAAATACGGCGCTACTTTTTTTCGGGGCATGAGAACCTGCTCCGGAGCACAAGGGAGCTTGATCGTTCGGGACGGTGGACATGTCTCCCAAACGAGCGCTACGCTGTAGCAACATTCACGGTTCCCGCTGCAATCAACCCATTGTTTGAGCAGAAGCCACAGGCTGGCATGCGTCTTTCAATCGGACAACGAACTGGACAAATGTTCCCAACAGTACATTTACGACCGAGAGATTCGATTGCCGACATATTTCAGGCTGCTCTCTTGGGCCAAAAATGTCCATTGCTTTCGAGAATGCATTTCACATGCGTCAAGGCTGAGCATGTCACAGTCACATTCTGCCTACCGAGAGGCGGCAAAGCAGACCGGGCACGCTTGAGCACCAGACTCTCTGGGTGGTCGCCAGGATATACCGTCGGTCATGCTATTGAGACTGCCCTATCTATGACACCGAAGGGAAGACTTACCTCCTATGGGGCTATGATCGGGCACTGGTTAGCGCAATTTGGAGGAAGTGTCACCAGTATTGTTAATGTGGAGTTTTGCTTGCACGGCATTGTCATTCCGAATCCAGACTTCGAGGAAGAGGCAGGCAGGAGGATTTGCGATATCGCCTGGAGCCGAGGATCCTATGCGAGACAATTGTCTTGATCGGCCAACTCTGCAGACGTGTACGTTATTAGTATTGTCCACCAGGATGGAAAGAAATCAAAGAAAAAATCTTCAACTCGTCTTGCGGTACCTTTCGATCGAGCTGGCTGGGACATGCTGACTCAGGACGATTGATATAATGTCAGTGCTTGTCCGCAGATACCAGAACATCACCATGTGCAATCGCAAGAGCCCAAGCAGCATCTTCTTCCGTGTTCTCGTCCTGGGAAACAGTTGGGAATGGCAACAATCCAAGACCGACAGCATTTCCTGCGAGGCTCGGTCACGACCACCTTGAGCTCACTATGATTATAGACTTGGTGATTAGTGACTATAGTCAATAATTACTATATAAAGAGAGGAAGACCTAGGAATAGGACCGAAAGCAAGTGAATCTATAGTATCCAGCCTATTATTGTACTAACATACCTCGTCTGTTATGCATCCGTGTAATGCAGCTGTATCGTAGAGCTTCTAGTTCTTCCTTTGTCTTCACTTTTAGACCTACTCTAGACCCGAAGGTTAGCCGGACTACTAGGGCATTGTGGATACCACTATATTTGGATACTGCCCTATAGTCAGTGATTATATGATTACTTGACTATGACTCCTAATTATAACCCTTCTTATTGAGTTTGATTGTGATTATAGGTACTGACTAGTAAGTAATCACCAATCAACAAGTATGCCTCTGAGCACGTCACGGCAGCAGATGTCTTTCCTGTCTGCTTAGTCGGCGTTACTGGATCTGAAATCTCGAGAGCCTTGTCCGGTTGCTTCTTCGCTCGCTTCCTCGCAGACTTTCCCTTCGTTGACTTCTTCGGTGAGGGAGACAGACCATCGTCCTCACTCTTCTCCTCGGTTGGTTCCTCATCCTCGTCGGTGTCCTGGCCAAAGTCAGGCGCTGGCGCTTTCCTCTTCCTAGAGCTCTTTGGCACCATGATCATCGAATGTCCGTCGACGTCTTGTCAAGAGCGCTTCGAAGGAACGTCTTTGCTCTAATGCTCAGAATGCAGAGCCTCGGTGCGTGGAGCAAGTGGTCTCGTGGAGAGGGTTGGTCTATGTCGTGATTGAGTTCTTCGCAATTGTCTTTCTGGCGCTTCTGCAGATTGTTCTTATATACAGATATTGTACTGTGAGTCTAGATACATAGCGACTGTAGGGCTGCGGAGTGAGTCGTCGTGTCAACGTCGTATTCACACCACCATACCCAACTATACCGCCGCAATGTACATGGAGACTCATTACGGCGACAGCTTCAATACACACCACAAGGCAAGATCAGTCAGTGAAAAGAGAAAGGTGAGAACATAAGCGGGAGGACCCAAAGCCTCCTTCCATACCACTACTGCATACAATCTGTCTAAAATACAAAAGGCAGGTCTCAGTTTCCCTCAAACGAGGTACTCACACCGCGCACCAACGAGAAGGTGCCTGCCCAACAACGCGGCACCCCGGCGTAACAGGGCGGCACAGCTCAATGCAGGCGAAAGCCTCAAAAAAGAGCCGTACCTAACAAAAGAAATTCGTAAGTCCCTCTCTGTGTGACAATTCACCCTCCCTGCTGCCGACTCTCCCACAGCAGGTGTTCTCGGATCATTCTGACCTCGTCAGCCGATAATCCGTCCCATCTTTTTGCGGTCGCCTTCGCATTGCGCTCCAGCTTCCGACGCTCAGCCCACTAGGCAAAAGCGTTGAACAATCCACAGCAAGTCATCGGTGATGTTGATGTTTACCAGCAAATTGTTCTGAAGAGAAAAGAAGAGAGAGGGAGGGCGAGGGAGGGCGGGTACTTATAGTCAGATTTCCAGGACGTGCATGGGCCATGCGAGGGAAATGAACAGGTTGCAGATTACTCGTGCGCGCCAGGTGGGTATGTTGAGTGTGTTTTGAGGTACCGAGTGTTTCTTCGCTGAACGATAGGCTGAGGCTGCGAAGATTTGCCAAGCCTTCTTGGGATTTGTCGCAGCCTTATCAGCGGACCAGCCTTCTCGACAAAGTGGTCTGATAGATGAGAGCACTTCGCATGAACGAACCATTTTGAATCAGATATTGGGCCCTCTGCTAGGCAGCAGTCGCAAGAAGCTGCTACTTATGGCAATTATAGCAGAGGACCAGACTTCTTTACAAAGTGGTCTGAGAATGCCCTTCAGCGTGCTCTTGCGTCTGGATCGAGTGCTAGGTAGCAGTCGTAGACAGCCTGTTACTCGTCGCAGCCTTGCCGAAGGGCTTGGCTTATTGATGAAGTGGTCTGATAAATGAGGGATGTCGTTACGAGTGCAAGATTTGACTTGCGTGTTTCGTTTTCTTGAGAGCAGGCGTAGGTACTCTACCGCTCGTAGTCCTGTCAGTATATCGACGGGGGCAAGGCATAACTCCACCGGGTAGCAGCAGCAACGGTCGCTGTCTCAGACGCGACACGCTGGTCTCAGCCCTATCTTTTGGACCGCATACCCCTCTCTTCACGCGGACCCTCGTACTCTTCGCTTTCAGGTCGAAAAGGACCGATCTCAGTTCGTCTTCATCTTCCTAAGCGGTCTTTTCGCGCCTCTTCTATCCGCATTAGGACCCTGGTGTGGTCAGCATTCTGCACAACTCAGATCTTCTACAGCGCATAGCTTGGCAAACTACGAAGATGTGCTATAGTGCTCTTCTCTGCAGTGACTATTGACTTCGTGTCCTATGCGTCGATCAAGCCACCATTTGTTGTTCTCATAGCATTTGAAGCCGTGTCTGCTCGCGTCTTGTTCGGTATGCCGAAGCGAATCGTGCTCGCCGGCCAAGGCCACTCGCGTCGTAAATGACCTGTAGATTGCTCGTCACAGTCGCGGAATAGTCAGACTTTACAGAGTTGCAAAAGCATTCTTGTGCTGGGTGTTTCTGCTTAAGGTATCGGGTTTGCAGTCACGTAGCATGTAAAGTGGAATGGCAAGCACTCTCACGTCATGGGAGAGCGGAGGTGCCTGCATTCACTCAAGAGCTACACATATGTGCCTGCCGTCGCTGAGCGCGCAAGAACAATTTGCATTCTTTGCGCGAGTCTTCATGGTATACGTCTTCTCACACGTCGCAGTCTCGCCATCTCCTGCCGACAAAACCCTTCAAGAGGGCTTTGGATCAACCACATAAATTTCCTCCTTCCTCCTTCGCCATCCAGACTCGGCTCTGCTGATTGCGCAACGGACAACTTCAATCTTGCGCCAATCAGCAGGCTAGAGCCGTCAAGATCTCCGAGCCGTAGGCAGCTACCATACTGCAACCTGCGAGGGCCAAGTGTGCCATAGAAATCTTCTGCTTTGATCTACACGCACTGTGAACGTGCTCCTCCATGGCCGTCTCCCACCTACAGCACACGCTTGCACGGCAAGTGCAACAATGTGAAACATGGCGAATGATTGCGTGGAAGTCGCAGCACTGCGGTTGAAGCAGTCTCAAAGCCGCTTTATCTTCCTGGGCATTGATTGACATGTCTTCGCGTCGCTGATGCTGTACATTAAGTTACAACCGGGTTCGTCGAGCACACCTTGCCCACTTCATCTCGTCCAGGCATGATTCCATCCATCTCTCGCAGGTGTCTCCGTCTGTATTCGCGCGTACTCGATAGGCACTCCATTCCAGATCCCATTCTTTCGCATGGCAATTCTGTAAAGTCTGCCTGTCTCCCCGGCATCATTCGCCTTCTGGCTTTGTCCCAGCCGTACTCTGTCCTCCGCCGTCATGCCCTCGTGGTCTATGAGTCTAAGTTCCTCACATGCCGCCGACATGGCGTTGTATTGTCGCTCCAGTTCGAGCTGGCGATCGTTTCGTAGCTTGTCCTGATATCTCATCCAGGCGCGATGAATCGTCCAATGTCGAAGATATCGATTTCGTGAGAAGCGAAGAGGTCGTGGTGTTAGAGGGTGCTGGAGATGGTATCGTATTTGCGCTATGTAGACACTGTTAGCCGTCATTCATATCATACTCTCCTGCGATATACCATACTGATTCGAGGATCTCTTTTGACATTGCCTTTTCGCTTCTCCCTGCTTTCCGTGCTGGAGAAGTGTACCTTCTGCTGCTGCGCAAGGCATCCCCTAGCCGTCCATGGCAACGTTTCTGATCGCACGACGGGCGAGAAGGCGCGTAAGAGAGCCAGTGATGGAGCTTTGATTGATGCCATGACTGTTTTGACTGTTGATTCTGTGTGATGTGGTTGTTGAAACACCTCCGACACTTCTTTCCCGCAGCAAGGATGGACGACAAGCTTTAGGCGGGAGACAATCCCGCGGACCATCCCGCTCACCCCCGCTGCAGGTGCAGCCGCATTACGTGGGGTCCAGGTCGTAAAGTGTAAAGTGCAAGAGCGCCTTCTGAAACTTGTATTGCGGGCTTAGAAACACCGACGTCTGGTCTCTCACCACGCTCTCTTTGTCTTTCACATCGTTGTATCGGCCCCTTCTCACGAGAGTGCTAGTACTGCCATACAATCATCTGGCATATATCACCAGCGCTTAGACTCTGGACCACTCCCCATTGAAACATTGGACGAATAACCACTGAAGGCGGCGACTCCCACCGATAAGAACGTCAGCCTCACCAGGTGGCACCCTCTAATACCCCCCACCATGCCTGCCGGTGACTTCGACACCAAGTCCAGTCTTGGGCAAGCCATTCTCGAGACTGTCAAGGACTTCCCTCGCCCCGCTGAAGTCGACAAGTTCACCTATGGCACGGCTGGCTTCCGCACCAAGGGAGATTGGTTGGATCATGTCATGTACGGCATGGGCCTACTCGCTGGTCTGCGGTCGCGAAAGCTCAATGGACAGACTATCGGAGTCATGATTACCGCCTCCCACAACCCCGCTGTTGACAATGGTGTGAAGCTTGTCGATCCAATGGGAGACATGCTCGAGCAAGACTGGGAGAAGTGGGCGACCAACATCGTCAATGGTCAAACCCCAGAAGAGACTCTACAAGCATATGCGAACGTCGTGAAGGAGTTCAAGATCGATGTGAGCAAGCCGGCCAATGTCATCTACGCCAGAGACACCAGGCCTTCAGGCGCACGACTGGTCAAGGCTCTCGAGGCTGGCTTGAAGGCAACAGGCATGTCTGCTACAGATTTCGGCATTCTCACCACACCACAACTGCACTATCTGGTTCGCGCGACAAACACCCAAAAGGACAAGAATCCGTATGGAGAGGTCTCGGAGGAGGGATACTACAAAAAGCTTGCTGCTGCTTTCCAGCAGGTCATGAAGAACACAAAAGCTTCCAGCCCGGTCACCGTCGACTGCGCCAATGGTGTTGGAGCACCGAAGTTGAAGAAGCTTCTGGAGTACCTACCATCGGAAGAAGAGACTGGTCTCAAGATCACTGTCAAGAACGATCGCATTGAACAGGCCGAGGTCCTGAACAAGGACTGCGGTGCTGACTTCGTCAAGACTGGCCAGAAGGTTCCAGCTGGATTCAATGGCAAGCCGTATGATCGATGGTGCTCCTTCGATGGTGATGCCGATCGCATCGTGTACTACTTCAACGAGGAAGGTAGCATGTTCCGCCTTCTTGATGGTGACCGAATCGCGACGCTGGCTGCAGAGTTTCTTGGCGGTCTGGTCGACAAGTGCGGCCTTTCGGACAAGATCAAGGTTGGTGTAGTGCAGACCGCGTACGCCAATGGCGCCAGCATGAAGTACATCAAGGATCGACTGAAGCTGAAATCGGAGCTCACTCCGACCGGAGTCAAGCATCTCCACCACGTTGCAGCGCGATACGATATCGGAGTCTACTTTGAGGCCAACGGCCACGGAACTGTATTGTTCAGCAACAATGCTCTAAGAACGATTTGGAAGCAAGAGCCAGAGTCACCCGCCCAGCTCGAGAACCTGGAAGTCCTTCGTGGTGCTACCGATCTGATCAATCAGACTGTCGGAGATGCCATCTCCGACTTCCTCCTCGTTGAAGCCATCCTCGCCCACAAGCAGTGGACTGTCAAGGAGTGGCTGTCGACCTACACCGACATGCCAAACAAACTCGCCAAGGCAAGCGTGAAGAAGCGAGAAGACTTCAAGGTCGTGCCAGGTACCGCTGAGCAGAAGCTTGCAAGTCCAGCAGGTCTTCAAGAAAAGATCGACAGCGAAGTCGCCAAGTATCAAGACGGTCGCTGTTTCGTGCGACCTTCCGGCACTGAAGATGTTGTGCGCGTATATGCCGAAGCTGCTGAGGCTTTCGACGTCGACCACATGATCAGCGCAGTCAAATCCTTGATTGCCACGGCGAGCGAACGTGCTGACTAGCAGTACCGCATGGAGCGCCGCATGGAGCGCCGCATGGAGCGGGACCAAGCGTCTCCTTGAGTATGGTAAAGAAGTCTTGGACGGAACCGACGAGCTCAAAGCGCGAGCTCATCGGCTTTTCGAGGGCAGCGATGGTATGGGCGGAAGGAAGAGAAGGAGGCAGGACTCTGATGAACATTATTAGACAAAGATTGCGATAACGGCGTCTGGACGGATGCATAAGCGCTGGAGTACAGGAAGGCAAAACCAAAAGTTTTTCGAAAATATGTGGGTGGGATGCTGTGAGGAAAGCAACACTGAATTTTTTTTCTAGAATTGGGTTCAGACGAATACCATTGTCGAATGATCTGCGAATACTGAGCAACGTGCTCGATCAAAATCTTGTCCATCTGGTACCGTAGGTGTGGTTCCGTCAGGACGGTATGCTCGGGTATAACTAGGAGCATGAGTGGTGTACTCGTAGGTGAGTGTTTCATGTTGTCGGGTTGGGTCTGCCGTGTGAAGTAAGAAGGCCTTTGGAGGTTCACCTGCAAGTGATGCAGTTTCCACATGTCAATCAGGCTGTAGTTGCGTACTTCAAAAAACATCATTCTCAACCAGTTTTCGTGCATATGTAATGCCATGAACACTTCAGGCTGTGCGATGAACATAGCGTACCGACCTGTACTTAAGAAGGAGGCTTTCGTTCTCTTTCCCTAGACTTCTCTTCTACTGTACTGGGCGATTGAGATCAAGTGTCGTGTATGAAACGAGAAGTTCGTGCGGTTGTGGTACTCCAAGCTTGTCATAAGCCGAGTACAAAGCCTTTTGCCTTTGAGTCGCGGCCATAGATTAGGAATGAGGAGAAGTCGTCTTCATAGGGGCCTTTGTTTTTCTTCACCTGTTGCGAGTGAGGACTTGCAGGCCCTCGTGGGTTGTCCAAGACGAGTTAGACCGAGGATAACATACAACCTGTCTACCGGTAGCAGACTAGCATTCACTTGATAACCTCTATCAGCTTTTGCACAAATTTGTGAAGGGCACGTACCTATAGTGAAGACACCATGAAAGGCAAATTCTGTCTCATCACACACTCTCTCTCTTGTTTGAAACCCTCTTCGAGCGGAGGTTTCGGCCCTGAAGGCGGGTTATGCGATGTCGGAACCTCAAAACTTGATAAACCTACAACCTGTCCAAGTATCCGGGGCCTTCTTCAAAGTCAGTCGCCTGCGATACGAGATGCTCGTTACTAGGGGGAGACCCAATTGAGGCAGAGAGGCACGATTGAGTGCTGCATGGCAGCAAGAGTGGGGCTCTTCCAGAGCACCATTTTTCCAGATTCGAATTGTCACTCTTTCTTAATTAGCTTGCGCGACAGGCGCACAATCGCGAAACCACCGAGCTTCCTAGTTCATATCTGTTGCAGCGCATTATCGCTCAGGGCTCCATGTATGATAGCTAATTTCGCCGGTACCTGTACAGGTCGATTGTTCTTCGACCGTTCGTTTAGAACAATTCTCTCGTATACTCGTATAGTGACACCCTTCTTTTCTAGATGCCTTCGCAAAAGAGAAATGTGGTGCTACTCCAGGTATAATTCTTTTTCACAACCACGACCACTTCCATTGCGCATACCGGTACGAACAAAAGTGGCTTTCTCTCCCAAGAACCTTGTCGTCGGACACTCCGAGTACGGTCGATTCTTTGTGAAGATCCACGGCCTTTCGTGCGTACATGGCCTTCTCTTCTGTAGACGGTAGACCTTGCCGCTCAAATTATGCCGCGGTAGTTCTCGTGCCGCTTTCTTGGCTTGATGACCAGGAAGTCCGACAGATGTGCAGAATCGCAGTCTTATTCGAGCAACTGCATGGTTCCGTGAACGTTGTGAAAGAATTCTATGCACAGATGTAGCCCATGTCGTGCCAGGATATGGTATGTGGCGTAATGCAGGGGTTTAGTGGGTCCATTGCTTGGCAAGCAAGCGTTGCTGGCAAGCATGGTTGCGCTTCCATGTTGGAACAGTGTGCCATGTTCCAAGTACTTGTCTCTGATGATGAATGGTCCACGCAGGTTGTGGATTTCGGTGCTGAATTCCCTGGCCAACACCCCAGGTTCCATCTTCCAGGTCCAGGACCAGTACAGGCTCGTATGCCAGGCTCGCACGCGCGGGGAACTTGAGAGATCGATGCTATTTTGCCAAATCTACTGCCTGGTCTCGCAGGGGAACGCACACGATGGGCAGCATCCAGAAATGGCCCCCAACGACACCTTGCACGTGGAGGAGTCTGTGCGTTGGGAAAGATTCTCTTTGTCATAGTGAACTTTTCCTAGGTCGCTACAGGTGCTTCTACAGTGAGTCTAAGCATCGGCCCAAGCTCCTTCTGGGCATCAACCAAGTAGCGGTCGAAGTCCAGGTTTCAATTAAACCTCTCGAGTTTCGTTCCCATGGATTCTCCAGATTCGGATGTCCATTCCTTTACCGCGGAGAAACGTCAAAATGTTGGCAAGTGCGATCGAACTACTGCAGTATTCGGCCCAGGATTCCTACGGCCATACTTGGAAAGACGTCGCCCAGTGCTTGTATCCTGTCCTCTACCCCGTGCGCAGTGCGCACATCAGAGCAGAACGTTCATAGCAATTCTGGTAGTGTTGTCTCGAAGTACTCGAAGCATTCTCTCGCAAGGTGCTTGTTCGTATAACGCAATACCTCTCGGACGTCGCGCCCTTTGAAAGATTTTCGGAGCTCGGTGTAAAGCATCAAGATCTCTTCGTAGACCGTCCTCCGAATCTCTGGTGGAAGAGAAAAGAAAGTGGTGGCTTTCATCTTTGTTTTTCAGTGTGTGGTTCGTATTGCGGTGTTCATGATGGAACTCTTCGGTCGAGATCATGAAGGTTGAGGTCAGCGCGGCACCGTGACAGTGATGGTCACGCGGGAGATTTCGAAACATGGCACGTGATTGGTCATCTGTGTACTTCGATGCGAGATTGTCAGTCTATCGAGAGAATTGTTCTGTCGCCGTCAAGCAGCATCGTGATTCCGCAGTGGCTGTTTTCATTGATGGCTGTCTTCTCTCATTCATTAATCTGTTAAGCCTGCTTGGCATCGCCGTCTTGAGCACTTTTATGCCATGCTGAAGCTATGTCCCATGCCATGCAAATGCTTTCGTAATCATTAGCGTCCTTCGCTATGCCAGTTGGCCTGCCGGAACGCTTCCTCTCGTATCGTACACTTGAAGCGACGTCGTGTCCTCATAAGACAATTTAATAGGGCGCAGTCGTCACAGCCTGAATGTAACGCTTCTCGCAATTGGTTCCGTTACCCTTCCAGAAGATCTGTAGCCAGTCAGTATCTGACACGAAGTTGTACCAGGCATAACCTACCACAGCCTGATCGAGATCTCCCTCGCAGACACTCCAGCCCTCAGCATCACCATTGACGGTGAGCAGGAAGCCGTCTTTCAATACCAAGTTCCCCCTTCCCTCTGGTGTCGGATCAAAGTTCAGAGTCTGGCCCGCCTCGACCTTGGTGCTGTTGTACTGGTACTCCTTGAAGCCTACTGGGCCATATGCGTTGGTGTGAAGTGTGGAGTCGCTGAGATTGAATTTTGGCAAGCTGTTGTAGCCTGGGAGGATAAGGCGAAGCTGGTAAAGCTCGTCACCGGTGTTGTCTGGCTCGAAGAGGGAGGTCGCGTTGACATTCGGCAGGAGGGATGAGTTGAATGCTGGCTCGCAGGATGTAGTAGTCACGAGCAGAAAGTTGGTGAGATTCTGCTGTGTTGTTGGCAGGGCGGGGCTGCGAGCGGCCGAGAATGCGGCGACGGTCAGTGTAGAGGCGCGCATGGCTGCTGGAGGCTGCGGCTGTAGGTGTATATCGAGGTGTGGTTTCGTGCTTCGCGGCGTTGGTGCTCCAGTGTGCAAGCGATGCGCTGTTTGTCAAGTTGAATGCGAGGAAAGAACAAGAGCGGAACATTGATACAATACCTCTCCTTCACTTTTCAATGCGTTTGTGTTACACCATGGCATACCGTTCTTCACTGGCTACATCATTAATCCACATTCCATTTAGCTTAGCCAGTGATGAAGTAGAGGCTCGAAGTCGGGACAAGAACTGCGAAGATCCATACTTGTTCCCGAGTCGTTCCTGCAAACCAGGATCCTATCTTGCTTGCGCTCCTCGCGTGGAACTGCGTCCTTTGGGGTCCTTCGCATCATCGCTACAGCATCTACGATCCAGATACCGTATTGTTTTGGATTCCTCTGGTTGCACAGCAGGAGATTGAGAAGAAGTTGGGAGAGTGTTGCTTTGCCGAGGATCCAGCCAACCAGCCCAGCCAGCCAGCCATGGGCTTAGAATACCTCACAGAATACCTGATCTTCAGACGTCTGATTGTCTATCCATCTGAGAATGCGACGAGCGTCATGATCAGATTCTAATGGGACTTTTTCCCTGCAGTGCTACGAAAGTCGTTGCAGTCGTATGGGCATAAATGATCGAGTAACGAATATCCATTTCGAATATGTTGTTGATAGCATACGGTTCACTTTCTCACACACTCTCCTTACCACTTCCACTTTCGGCATCACTCATCTTCCGCTCTGCCAACATCGGCCCGGCGGCGAGAGCCCTCCTCTTCCTCAGGAGTAGCCAGACCAGCGCCCCCACAATCGCGACAACAGCCAACGTGACACCAGCACCAATCCCTCCAGCATCAGCCAGGCTCAGCCCACCATCATCGTTGTCATTGCTGTCACCATCCTCACTCTGCGCAGCCGCCGCACCCTCACCCTCAGCCATACAGAAGTCCGCTTCAGCCTGGCACCGTCCACACCACTCCCCAACAGACGTAATGGCCTTCTCCCCAAGCCTCTCAACAAACTCAACATACTCCAAATCCTCCTGTCCACTTCCAAAAAGCGGCCAAGCCTTCAATTCCTCTCCACCCTCCGTACCATTCCTAAACAAAAACCTAACCCTCAAATCCTCTTTCAAGAATTCCGCATCATCAGCTCCTGAGAAAAGTTCGAAGGCAATCGAAGCCGCATAATTCGGCAGACCCTCGAAATCAGAATCGATAGCAGGTAGTCCCACAAGTCCGAAGAATGCAAGGAAAGTATCATAACTTCCCGTCATTAACGAGAATTTAGTGCTCGCATTATCGGAGACGACAGAATTCATTTGTCTCAAAATTCCTCCTGCGAGGGATTCGCCTCCAATCATACGATCTGGCTGCGAGACATTATAATTGTGATTAAACTCCCAAGTATTAGCCAGGTATCTCGTTTCGTTGAGAGCTTCATCGGAGATTTGGTCTGCAATTGAGGAGTTTTGAACTTTGGCTGTGTTGAGGATGTCAAAGATGTTGTAAGCGTTTTTAAAGGTGAGATTTTGGTCGCCACCGAGGATGGTGGAGAGGAGGGGAGAGAATTGAGAATAGAAGTCTCGTGAGGACTCCATCAAATCAAGATATTCATCGGACTTCCGGTACGCTTTGCTGGCGTTTTCATAAGTGGGACATTCGTCATCGCCTTTTAGCCAGATTGTATCCGGAGATTTCTCGTCCTCGCCTTCAATGTGGATGTATTGGTATCCATCAAGAGGTGCTTCGATGGTAGTACCGTTGGCTAGGACTTGTGCTCCGCTGGAGCCGAGAGGCGGGTAAAGACCTTGCATGAAGTTCAGGGCGGTTTGGAAGAGGACTGGTTGGTCTGGTGCCGAGGCCCAGAGTTGAGTAAAGTTTGCGGTCTCTTCACCTATGCCGGCGATGTATGAAGGCGAAGTGGAGTTGAGGTAGAGGGAACGGTAGTAGGAGCCGGAGTTGTAGCATTGTTGGGCTCCGAGTGAGGTCATTTGGTAGTTTGGGTAGAATTTCGATGTTCCTGTTACGCATGTGAATAAGGCGAAGAATTGTGTGAACTGATGAGAAGTAAGCCGTACTATCGCCATGTCGATTGAATACAATCACACTGTGGACTGTTCGACTCCATGCTGGAGTAGCTGCGAGAGCCGCCAGTAGAACAGAGGTCTTTGCCATACGGTGATCAAGCCAAAAGAAATCGTGAGCTGTGGAGAATGAGTCGATCTCTCGCTGTGGAGTTGTGCACTCTGATCACTTTCCTACAACTGCGATGCATCCTACGCGCCAAGTCGTCAGTCAGCCAGCACTCCACGCTGTGGTACTACATCGTTCGGTTGATTGTCCTGTAGTAGCATTTTGCCAGTATCTTGTCCAATGGTCTTGGTCTTTCTTCAAGCAGCCAAGTCAGACCAAGGCCATACCATCTTGGCGTGGTGGAGAAGCATCGGCTTCACGTGTCTCTTAGAAAAGGTCGCAACATCGGAACGGACTCGTACTGCATTGGCCCAACGACACATTACTGATGGCAAGCATAGTAACCATCTGGCGATACAGCATCGAATGTTGAGCAAAAAGCAGCATTTGGATCGAGGTTTTGGGATGCGAAGCCGGTCAGCCAAGGGATATTGTTCGCCCGGTCGCTTGCGCACTCCCAATTAGGAAATCGTCACCGAGAAGATGCGAAGTCTTCCAGTACGCAATTGAAGGATCAACTTGACATCCTCCTTATGTGAGTCCATTCTGTAGGCGTAGCGAGTTGGCATAGACGGCTTCAGACCAGTTCGTATAGTGACAAAGAGTCGATGGGCTAGGACCAGGACGCCAGATGTGGTCTTCAGAAAAATCTGCTCGATTGTTCAGATCAGTCCTGTAACGCTGGGATATTGTGAAGTGAGCATTTCGTAGGTGTCGCGGCTCCTTTTGGTCTATTATATGCCTCATTCGCCTAAAGATTGATCGAAGCCGATTAGAAAGTTCATTTCCACGGCTGCCAGCCGAACTTTAGGAATTTACTCATACAACGTGCCCTTTTGATCCGTCCGTGGAACGCCATCGCTATCAGAAAGTCTTCGCGTCCGCTCTAACTGAACGCTCAACATGCTGGAGTTGCCTTTCAGAGCTCGGACTTGCTGGAGGTGTCCACACCTGCACATCTTCTGTGACCAGAGCCCACCTGGCTTTCTACGGCCTATAAGTCTGCCCAGAACCGCGACCCATACGATCCGAGTACATACGTCCTCCATCATGACGGTATCTTCCTCCATTGCCATATCCGCCACCATTACCGTATCCGCCCTGAAATCCATACCGACCGTCTTGGTATGCCGCTTCCGCGCGGCGCGGCCCACGTCCATAGTAGTCCTCCTCGTATGGACGTTCGCCTCGAGGGCCGGTCGGAAATCCGCCACGATCGTTCCTACCGCGTCGTTCTTCCCGTAACCTGTCCTCCGCCTCGCGGGCTTGAGCGTTCTCGTCGATCTCCATCACTTCCTCGGCCACGGGCACAACATCTTCCACTGGCGCGGGAAGCTTCGCGCCGCCTCCTACCTTCATGTAAACGTTAAGAGTTCGGCCATCTGCTTTCTTGCCATTGAATGTATTGATAACACTTTCGGCCCCAGCTCTGTCGGCGAAAGTCATCTCGGCGATGACAGTGGGTGTCTCTGCAAGCAGTATGCATTCTGTGACTTGACCACCAACATCTGACATGACGCTGGCTATGTCCTCAGCCGAAGTGCCTAGCGCGAAGTTCTGCGCAATCACCACGTGTGGCCCATTGCTAGCAGCACCTCTGAAGCTGATATTACCAGAGCCATTGGCTGCGGGAGGCGGCGCATCATATCTCGAGCGACCGTTGCTCTTGGCATCGCTCACTGGATCTGAAAAGGGAGGGTTGTAGGCGGATCTGGTGCGGTAGTTGTCGTTCAGTGGTGGGCGCGTCGTTGCAGGAGCTGGTCGTGGATTGCGCGGCGGGGGCGCCGTATTCGATCGAGGAAGAGATGCAGTTCGCTTTTGTAATAGTCAGATCTGCGGTACCGCATATCCAGCTGTGTGAATCCTACCTTCGTTACACCCAATCGACTCGCAAGGCTGGCACCGGGTCCTGGTTTCGAGCGCGGTCCCTGTGGTGTTTGGGAGCGGTTCTTCTTGCCAAATATCTGCTGCGCGAGTTCCTGCGCTTCTCGCTTCTTTCGGCCTAAGCAACATGGTCAATTGTTGTTATAGATCGTAGCTCTGTCAAGTGACACTGACTCTCCTGAAGCATGAAATCCAAGGATGGCGCGGGGGTCTTGTTGTTCGCCATGATATCCGCGCTGCAGCAATGGTTAGAGAGCCCAGAAGTGCTATCGGCAAGGCTTTGTTCGTGAGGTGTGATATGGTGTGGTGATGTTTGACGAAGATGTGGTTCAGAAAGCAACTGCGACTCGCGACTTCCTTCTCCGAGAGGTGGCAGGGTCCAAAAGCTTAATTGAAAGGCACGTGCGGAAGGCCGACCTCACGTTGCATCCCTCGATCTTGATCGTCCCTGTTCGCATTTTGAACAAGCTCATCGGCGTTACGGGCGCAGTCATATTCCCTTTACTCTCACAACACGCATTGTCTTGATGCGTTCTGCATTGTCTTCGCCAGGAACACAGTCAGGGGCTCGTACGAGAATGGCTGGTGCACGTCGTTTTGATCATCTGCCTCCAGATATCATCGAGGATATCTGGCTCCGCCTAGATTGCGAATCCTCACGAAACGCGGCCGTGAGCACTCGGCAACTTCATGCCGTTGCTGCGCATCACCTTTGGCGTACAATTCGCATAGCTGTGCCTGAAGATGACATTCATCGGCTGCAGACCGAAGACGTGATATCTCCGAATCGGGTTCAGTGGAGCCAGCCTCCGAGACTATTTCCAGGCGTACTGGAACACAGAATGACACTTAAGCCCGCGATGCGGACGGTTCACGGTATGAAATAGCACAGCTTATCTTGACACATCCCAGGCTTGAAGCTGTATTGGTTTCAAATGCAAGTCTTATTTCTGACGAGATCGTGTGTGCAATCGAAACGCACGACCGAAAGCCCCAGCTTCGCATCCAAAATTTCGAGCTTTGTCATCTGGATGTCAAGAACTTATCGGTTTACACAATCGAGCTGAGGCTGCGTCTTCTCAGCTCAGCGTGTTTATCCTATGTGAAGTCCAATACATCTTGGATGTTCAAGCTGATGGAGTATGAGAATGACTTGCTTGATCTTCTTGGCTCGCTAAACCCTTGCATAAAACAGGTATCTATAGCCACTCGCGGCGAGAGTCCACGAGGTACTCGAAAGCGATCGATACATGCACCCACCCACCATCTTCAAGGATTTACCATCGGAGGAGCGACACCGACGCACGCCTGTCGAGCTGGAATACTACATGCTGGGAGGTCACAAGACTGGCCAAGAGCTGGGGAGATTCGCGAAAAGATGCGACTTGACGAAGCTTCGGGAGCTCCATCTCGAGCGGCTCGTCCTGCCCGACGATATTGGCTCGCTGCTTCATTTGAATATTCGATTTCCAGCTTTACTCGCTCTGTCTCTTGGAACTGCTGCGAACAATCCACAGATAGACAGCCAGGCGGCCAAGTTCATCCGGACCATACCACCTCTAAGGGCTCTACGGATGACGATCGGGACTGGCAGGCTTGCTCTTAATGCCATACTGGAGACCCACGGCGAGTCACTCCGCTCCTTAAACCTTGGAACCTCAGAGCTTGGTTACATTTCCGACTATATCGATGTTGCAAGCCCGTCAACCATCAAGCTGCGTGCGAAGAGGTGCCCAAATATCTCGTATCTGGACATCACGATACCTCACATCGCAGGTGACGAGCGAGAATTAGAGATGTTTACCGCTCTTGGCAGCATGCCTCGACTCCAATATTTGATGCTGTCCCTCGCGTTCGAGCACTACAACACGGACGGACCTGAAAGAGGAGAGTACATCGAGAGAGAAGACCTGCAGGGCCTCGAACGAAGAACAACTCATTCCGAATAGCTTTCGATCAGCGTCTGCTACTGTTAAAGATGAGCTTTGCGGCCGTTTCCGTCGAGTCGGACTTGTAACTAGGACTCTGATGGCCTGTGCCCTAGACAAGGCACTCGCTTGTCAGATCTTTCGTCACGTTGATCAGAGCAGGCCAAATACCAACCCCAGATCTTTGCAACTGGAGAGCTTAGTCGTGCGTATTGTCGGCGGAAGGTACTGTCTTGACCTCAATCATTGTCTCGACAGGATTGGTCCCCCTCGTCATGTCCAACGATGCATTCGCGACGACAGTCGAGAGAAGCTCGAGACTTGCGTGTTATACACCAGCAAAGGCTGGAATACATACCATGATGTGGCAGGCCAGCTGCCTACTCAATTGCAGGGAATATTTGACAATATCTGGCCTGGAGTGACGAAATGGTCCGAGAGAGAACTGTGCGGCATACCTCTGGCAAACTAGGAAATCTCGGAACCGGCCACAGCATAACAAGAAGTTCCATATTTGTGCTTCACGATCCGAGTCCAAACTGCACCAGTTCCATCTACAACAATCTTTTCCGCACCTTGAAGCCCTCAAATCCGCACCTTGACATGTATTTTCAAGGACTCGCTGTGTGCCATGTCCCCCAGCATGGTCTTCGGTTGCGTGAGGAAACGCTGGTAAGATTCCGGATCCTCCGTTCAATCACATGGTCCTCCTCGTGTTGTGGCAAGCTGTAGCAGAAGTACTTCAAGTTTAATGCGCGGCTTCTAGTCTGTGATAGCTTGCTCAAGACGCTGTCGAAAGTTTCACAGCCCAGGAAGTTCATGTATGTGATCGTTGTTGCGCCATCTTTGAACGTGCAAAAGGCTCGACACCGAACACGGCGTTGATGCGATTTGCTGAGAATAGTAGTGTCAACCTCCAAGCTCTGAGGAGTTGACATCTGGGTTTGTGCTGCGCCAGATTGTGAGTGACTGTTGTGTTCTGCTCTTGGTCCGGCAGCTGTTGAAGGGTAGATTATCTCTACATCGGGCGATGGGGACCGCTGTCCAATCAAGAGCACATTCTGCCCCGATAGACCTTGCGTGCGTGCTGGAGTGGTGCGAGCAGGGTCGAGCTCGATCTTTGCCTCTGAGGGAGCTCGCCTGTGTGTAACATATAAGGTGCCATGATCCTCAGTCGCGCTATTCGGCACGATCCTCAGTCGCGCTATTCGGCACACCGAGACCATCGGATATGACGCCTATGACATGGGCCAGTAGAGCGTCGGCAGATATGGTATGGTGCAACGCCGTCAGTGACGCTCGTCGCGAGTCTCGCCGGCGGGCTGAGATGATCTACGGCTACAAGTCGCCTTCTCCGAGCAAAGCGCAGGCAGGATATAATTTGGCGTAGCGCCGCATGTATCAGCACATGATGTCTTCGACGTGGTTTAGAATGTGATTGTTGCACGTGGCTTCGGCGGCAGGAAGAGCGCTCGCATCTCATGCCTCAGCGCTCACGTTTTGTCCATGGCTCCCAGCATCACTTCTGCAGCTCTCCCGCCCATCAACCGTTGGCAATCCCGCTCCTGCCTGCGGTAGCTCCCGCCTCAAAGCTGGCATCATTCAAGTACAAGATAGAATTCCCATCATCCAATCAAGTCAAATTTCCTCAAAATTGGAAGCGTCCCCCTGAGTGAGTTTGCTTGACCACATTTCGCAGTGGGGTTCGTTTGGTAGATGGTCTCGAAGAGACTGGGTGGCTTTGATGGTTATCACGGATCCGAGTCTGGGTCCTGTGATTTTGCACTTTTGTTGGAAGGTCTTGAGTGTTGTTGGTTGAGGTTGAGGTTGTTTGGTGTATGTGGTCGTGGGTTCGAGACTGATCGTGCGGTCGAGCATGAAATCTTTTTGCCACACCTCCTTATCTTTCTTGTCATTCCGCCTCCGCTTCGAACGCACTCTTGCCTCCACGCCCATGCCAAGTTCGCTTGAGAAGATCCGCTGAATGTCATGTCTGCCGCCGTATATTGTGTCTGTGTTGTGATTGTGCGTGGGCAGACTTGTCGCTGGCGGCTCACGTACTTTGCTCGACCATGGCTGCCTCTCTTCGCAATTCCCTCGAAGCTGTATGCGCCTGCTCTTACAATGTCCCAAGGAAGCAGCGTGCATGATGTGATGCCGTCTCTACTTGCCCCGTCGCTTGCTGATTGCATTGCCACCCTAGTACACACAACAACACCAACATTGGCACCAGCCGCATAGCAGACCCATACTAGAGACATCGCATCGCGCGCTCGGCGCACCATACAGCCTCTACGATGCCCCGTAAGAGACGAGACATCACCCCTTCCACCGTCGAGGAGGAGCCAGGCTTCACGCTGCCCGATCAGGATCACGAGCTTGACCATGCTCAGGACGATGCCTGGACCAGACTGCAAGAGCACCGCCACCAGCTGTCACTTACGAAGAAGAAGTCATGGTTCAGTAGTGTCAAGGACACTGTGGCTCGAAGCGCATCCCTCGCCCGAACGACCGTTGATCAATGGAGGATAGACGCAGCGGGCGGCAAGAGCTATCTGAGCGACGCGGACGAGTAAGTCGTACGCGTCCAATGCACGACATATGCATTAGCACTGACAACATCACAAGCTTCGAAGATACAGTGCGAGACGCTGACGCTGGCGATGGAACAGCATCATCACGAAAGTCGACCTGGCCGGGCCGTTCGGCCACACCATTGCGACAGACTCGTGCTGAGAATGAGGACACGCCTGTTACATCTAAGACGGCAGCGGAGAGCTTGAGAACTCAGCTGTTTCAAAGTACTGCAAAGACGGGCAAAACCGATCGGAAGAAGCGGGGAGTTCTGTCGAAGGTAACCACCTCTGCTCCGACCGGACCAGAGGCCTTTGAGCATGACCCACTGGAAGGCGTAGAAACGACCAAGGCCCCAGTCGCCACGATCAAAGGTCATGGTAGAAAGTCCGGTATTGCTCGAAGCTTGGCCGGCAGTTTTCGCACACCAGGTAGGCGAGGCATTCAGTCTACCAAATGCGAAACATCAGTCAGACCGGGGTTGGAGGACAAGTTGTCGCCAACAACGAAGCAAGCCACCAGTATTCCCCTCCCGTCTTCGCCTGTCAAGGTTCCTGCACCACACTTGAATCGCCTAGAACTGGGATCTTCTGACTTGATGGGCACCAGCTTCATCTACTCTCCAGAGCTTGAGTGTCGTAGTGAGTTGATGGCACTGACAGATCCTTCTCGGAAGCACACGCAAAGAGTCCCTACATATTATACCAAGCTGCCTGGTGAAGGCCCTGATGACCGGCCACTCTTGTCAGCGAGCTCCTCTCGCGATCCATCTCTGAGTCCATGTGAGTTACTGGAGCTTCCTACCGACGATTTCGGATTCAGCATGCCGGATGAGCCTGCCACGCCAGCTGCAGTGCTACCCGGAAATAGCGTGCACGCTGGGTTTGATGGCGCCAATGACGAGACTGCAGTGTTCGAACGGAGTGTGGAGTCCAAGAACAGCGCTTCGAAGCAAAAGGACAAGAAGCTAAAGAAGATGGGGTCCATCGATGCCCTGGCAGATCAATGCACTCGTACTGTTGAGTCGCCAGGCGGTCTAGGCCCAGCAAAAGGCGACAATGTTAAAGAAATGTCGAGGCAGACTACGGCCAGTGTCTGCCCTTCGGACATGCCGCCGCTCACTCGACAGCTGAACCAAAGGATTATAAAACTCCGAAGCCCAAGCAGCAGTCATCGGGATCCGGTCTGTGGACCGTGGCAAAGCGAAGATCCTTTCGCGCCCGCCAATGCGGTTCAAGGCGTTAGCACGGGCAGGGTGCTATCTCTAGAACGGACTGCCGAGCTACCACTGCGGCCGAAGATTCGTGTCCAATCTGTTAATGGATCTCGGCCACGAACTATCGATATTTCGCCAGATCGGACTTCTGAGGAGGACAATATCCCGCTGGCGCTTTTGGCACAGCAGAAAATGATATCCAGGATTGTCTCAGAGGCTCCAACCAATCCCTGCATCGATATTCCATACGATGAACACGAGCGTGTGTTGCGAAGACAGCCATCTGTGGCCGACAGCCTGCAGCAGCTGCAGGACAAAACGAACGATATCGGAAAGTATTTCGCAGAGCGAAACGGTATGACTAGCAGACAGCATTTCGAGGAGCCAGGCGAGAATGCCGAGACGACGAAGACAGAGCAGCCAGAGACTCTCGCCTATGAGCAGCAAGCAGGAGATAGCCCCGTGGCCACCTCGATTTACCAATTCATTTCATCGCATGCATCCAGCCCGCATCGCAACCGTCCAGGCACAACGCATTCGCCAGATATGGGCAAGGCGTTCTGGAAAGAAGTGGTTGTAGCAAGCCCGCAGAAGACGAAAGAGGAGCGGAAGAAGACAGTACAGCAATGGGTGCAAACTCAGCAAACCGAGGCAGGCACTCCGGGGGTGCAACATTCACCACGGCATTCCGACGAGTACCCTGACATGGCCTCGATCTCCATCCATGAGAACAGAGATACCCCACCGCTTAGTCCGCAAGACAGTACTCCCAATGTAACGCCAAGCATGGGCGACCGCTTGGACTTTGATGCAAGGCGGTCGGATCGCAACATGCGTTACAATGCCCTCAAGATTGCGACATGTGAGTCACCTCCGAGACAAGAGGATTGGGCGAATCAAGGCGAGATTCCCTCTTCGCTGCAACCTGTGCTCCAGTTGATTGCCGATCACGAGAAAGAAGGTAGCGAGCGTGGAGCGGAAGGATTTGAAGATGGGCGGGCAGCACCATCGCCAAGCCTTGCCTCTTCGTACCGCAAGAAGGTTGCTTATGAGTTTCGTTACTCCAAAGAGCTCAGTTCAGACAGCATTGAAGCCGATCTGCAAGAGGCGTTACAGGACAACTATGCCTTCCAACTTGCGATGTCTGGGGTAGACCTGAGCGAATCCCCAGGACAGGCTTGCACAGCTGGACCGACCTCAAGCCCTTTTGAACCTTTGCAGGAGAACGTTGTTACAGCAGAACCAGAGAGACTTCCGAGCCCGATATCGCGAAGTGAGTCAGCCGCCGGCAGCGTATCGTCCAAAGACTCCAAAGTCTACACCTTTGGAGCGAAGTCCAGTGAAGAGCCAAAGCCAGGTACCATTACATCGGGTGGAGTAGTTGCGCCAATGTCGACTAGTGATTCAGTGGACAGTCTTGATGATGCACTTGAGATGTACATCAACTACAACGCGTCTCAGCAGGCTGTCGACACTGCTTCAACATTTCGCCAAGCCCGAGAGCAGTGTGGCAAAGCTTCCGAGTCGAGCCCGACGTGTTCCGAGAACGATTCTGATGCTGAGAATCAACCATATCGCAGTTCAATCGATCATCATGCTTCGCTGTCAGACCAGGCTCGGATTGATGCACTCATGGACAGCCCAAGTTCGGTGAGAAAGCCCAGACCAGCTAGATATCGAAGCCGAAAGAACAGACAATTGTGAGAAGTAGCCAGAATGCCATCATCAAAGGAGAGTACACCGCAGCATTGTTCGGATGAGTAGCGATCCTAGGTTGGAGAAAGAGTGAAGGATATTGACAGGTTGTTGGCGTATCTTGCATGGCTGGACACGAGATCAAGTATCGCTAGATCATGGAAGTAGCAGAGTAGCCTATGCCAGTGTATGCCAGACGATTTTTGCTTTCACCACGCTCAGGAATGAGGACGGATATCGCTGCTTTCTGCGCGAACGGCGACAAGATGTAGAAGCCATCACTGTCTAGCATGATATAGTCGGTCTGTATGCCCCTGGTCTTCAACGCACAACGGCTTCGACTGCAAGTGGTACCTTGATCAAAATCCGTTCAAGAAAGGAATGGAGCCGCGAAGGAGAGGATAGAAATTAAGATGACTAATACAATAGCGAGCAACAGGCCACCGCCGGGCCGACTTGAACCGAAGAACAAGAACCTTCACAGAGCTTCGAAGTTTTGCCAATGCCATTCCCTCCCACGCATTAACAATGTGATGCTATGCTATCGGCGTCTTCGTCGGAGCACTTTTGGTCTCTGCAGGAGACCACACCTCCGATATGGCACACGCGCAAGCTTCAGTACTCCCACGATAGCACGACAAAATGCCTTCCTCAACGGCAAACCTATCGGCGTCAAGGCGAATATCGTCGTCAAAGATGCAGTCGGAACTGGATCTACTGCGGCTTCTTGCATGCTTTCGCCTTATAACTCTCCTTTCGATTCCACTGTGGTGAAGCTGCTTAAGGCATGCAATGCCGTGTTACACACTCACCAGAATATGGATGAATTTGGTATGGGGTCTCACTCGCAGTTCTCGCATGATGGTGCTGTGAAGAGCGTGTATAGCAGAGGAGGCATACCGCTCTCGCCTGGCGGGAGTAGTGGAGGTAGTGCTGTTGCTGTTGCATCAGGGGAATGCGTCGCTGCTTTGGGAACAGATACTGGAGGCTCTGTGAGATTGCCGGCTGCTTATACGGGTATTCTTGGCTTCAAGCCGAGTTATGGGAGGATTTCGAGATGGGGTGTCATACAGTATGCCAATTCTCTGGATACGGTTGGCATTTTGGGGAAAGAGGTTGATACTGTGAGGAGTGTGTTTGAGGTTTTGGACGAGTATGATGAGCAGGACCCTACTTCGATGTCGGGATCGCTTCGAGAGAGGATCAGCTCCAGCGCGATCAAGCGCGATCCGGAGAAGCTGCGAATTGGAGTACCGCTTGAGTACAATATCGCCGAGCTTTCCCCCATTGTGCGCGAAACTTGGATGGCAGTCTTATATGCTCTGGAGGACCTTGGACATACCTTTCATCCTATTTCACTACCATCGACCCGGTCGGCCCTCAGCGCCTACTACGTTTTAGCACCAGCCGAAGCCTCCTCGAACCTTGCGAAGTATGATGGCATACGATACGGGCACCGAACAGCGAACTCAGACGCCTCGCCGAACGGTGACCCTCCACTGCCACTGTATGCGGAAACTAGAGGATCAGGATTTGGAGAAGAGGTGCAACGCCGCATTCTGCTCGGGGCGTACACTTTGAGTTCTGAGGCGATGGACAACTACTTCATCCAAGCGCAGAAGGTGCGAAGGCTAGTACAAGATGACTTCAATGGAGTATTTGCTGCCCCAAACCCACTTCTGGATGCGACTGAAAAGAGGGGAGAAGTGGACATCATCCTTGCACCTACGGCTCCGACTCTGCCGCCAACGATCGAGGACTTGAAGCTTCAAAGCCCGACAGAGAGCTACATGAATGATGTGTTCACGGTACCAGCCTCGCTAGCAGGTCTGCCGGCGACGAGTGTTCCCACTCCATTACCGCCAAATCTTGTGGAGATGATGGATGAGACAGATGTCAAGACGGCAGGAATGCAGGTCATTGGGCAGTTTGGCGATGATGAACTGGTCCTCGATGCTGGTGAGATGCTGCAAGAAGTGTTGAAGCTGGCTTCACGACATCATCCGCTGTGGTGGAAGGGAGTAGGTTCGGGTAGATAGAATCCAGGACTATAACGAGTGAATATGATACGCGAAGTCATACAAACAGACTACCGTGAACACATATAAGGTGGATAGCCAATGTTCGTCCCCAAAACGACTCTCACATGCAAATGCAATCAAGTGGGTCTAGATTTTCCCGGCAAGAGTATCCTAGCGCGAAATGAGGGTTCATGCAAGGATGGCCCCACCGTTTCACATTCACATACCTCTCCTTCTTCTGTGCGGTGGCAGTGCTTTGTGACTGCACACAAGCACGCCGTGACGCGAAGATCTGTGCTGGTCGGTGACGACAACAAGGCGATAGGATCAACATGAGGACATAAGAGTAACGTGACTGGCTGGTTGCCGCATCTCCAACCATTCCAACCACTCCCCTGACCCCAAACCGTAATTTGGACAAACGTTCACGTTTGACGACGGCGACGGTAACTTACCTGTTGCATTTTTGTGAAAGAGAGGAGTAACGTAGGCAGTGTGGAAGACGGACGGTAACATGGCACCTGTGCGTCAAACCGCAATCTGGAGCCTAATCTTCAACGCATTCTCCTGACTCGCAAAGCAAACAGGACATTAATTCACTCCCGACTTCGCCCCGCGCAGACGGCGGACGCATATCTCAACAACCTTCCCAGAACGCCAGCAGAAATCCTTCACGACGAACCAGCGCAATCATGCCGCCGCCAACCCATCCCGCGAGCGCGTCGGCTCCCAGGCCACCATCGACGAACCAGTCTCCGATGTTAACGAGCAGCGAGCAAATGTCTGGATTGCCGCTCAGACACCCGAGACCTCTCACTGCCGCGGAGCTATATCTTGAGTGCGAGAAAGAGCAGGAGGCAGTGGTGAGTAGTTGGACATATATCGCAGCCTTGCCGGACACATGTATCAGGTAGCAAGGATGAAGGAGCACCGCTGACCGAAGACTGTAGGTGAACCGCTTGACACGCGAATTGACTGCCCTTCGCGCTCAATCTGCCTCGGTCGCATCAAATGCCAGCTCAGTGTCCTCGACCTCTGTCAATGCGTCTCTCCTCCCCGTCGACATCACCGATCCCAACCCTACGCACCAGATAATGGGCGCAACACATCCAACACCAAGCAGGAGACACAGAAGCTCCTCCAGCGTGAGTGCCTCGTCAAGAGGCATCCCTACACTAAGCACATCCGCTTCCATGCAGGCTCATGCAGGATCCATCTCCCAAGCAAGCGCAGATCGAGCCGCTGCCGCGGGAGGAGAACGAAATTCGCTGAGCAGGAACCCAAGCCTCAGCGCAAGTGGCAATAACACTCCAGCTCGACGATCAATGGAGTTCTCTCGCTCAGCACAATATGTCCTCCCACATCGACCTTCACTCTCCCGTGATCCATCCCAGACTACGATCTCTAGCATGCACGCCCAAGCTGGGACACCTGCACCCAGCAGTCATGTTGGACCGAATCCGCTGCCAAGTCCGGCTCAGAGTCCAGCTTCGCAAGTCTCTGTCTCAAATGCAATGCAGCACTTCGCAGACACGCGTGCTCAGAGGGAGGAACTTGAGCATGTTAAGAGGGAGAATGATGTTCTTCGGCAGCGAGTGCGAGATCTGGAACGAGCTTTGCGTCAAAGAAGACGTGACTCTTCGCAGTCTGTTGATGCTCAGCGCCCTGCTGACTTGACCAATCGCGAGATTCCGTCTAACACTTCTGAGAGACCCAGCCGTGAATTCACACGTGTACCATCATTTACCTCGCCACCTCACTCAGCAGGCCTGGGTGTTTGGGATGGTGGAGTAGGTGGTGTTGCCGGCCCACGCGAGAGATCTGAGAGCCAGAGCACGACTGCTTCTAGTCGACGCGGCGTCGGCATTCCTGAAGACGACAACATTCGAGTTGGAGAGAGTGCTAACTCGTTGGGTGTGGGCAGAGGTGCGTAGACCGATGAAATCGGAGGTAGGGGTTTTAGGTAGAGGGGTTGGTCGATCATTGATGAAGAGGTCGGCGATCGTCGAATGCGTTGATGCTGAGAATTTTTGAGAGAACAATGGTTTCGACATCTCGATATGATGGTATGACACCAAGGATAGATCAAATGATATGATTGCAAGATGACACTAGTGCCGCCTTCCGCTATACAATTGACTCAACTCAATATTCCTACCTCCTCCAAACGCAGGCAACGGACACTCCCCTCTTGGGTATACTGTGTAATTGCTCACCATCCGTTCACTCCAATTCTTACTCAGATGACAACACGAAACCTGCCAAATTCCTGTTTTCAACTGGGGATTGTTTGTTGATTGGGGATTTTCGAGGGTCTGTTGGTTCTGTGAAAATTTTAGATGGGTGGTGTGTTGTGTTGAGGACTTGCCCTGGAGCTGGACCCATGATATTCTGGTCCGACACAGTGGTACTGCCATTTGGGGGCGTGGTGTTTTGTTCGGTACAGTCGCGGCCCTTGTGCATGGAAGCATAGATGTCTCCGACTTCTGCTCGCCTTGTGTTCCTTGGCAAGGCTGTCGGTGTAGCCCTCGATTGAGACCTTTTTCCCGCACTGAACGTAGTGTGCTGCAGTGGCGCGTTGAATGTGACGGTCGTTCTTGTCTCCACAATTCCATCATCAATCATCTACGCCAGTTGCTCCATCCTATGGCAGAGTCCCATTCGACTTCTTCGGCAGCAACCTAGTATCTGCGAACATTGTCCCGGAATCGAAAGTTTGAGGGTGCCTGCACGGTAAGGTGTCAGTCCGCGACGTTGTTGGAAGTAGCTGGAGGCGTTGTGGTAGTAGAGACTGCGGTTGCAGAGGCGCTGCTGTGTGGCCAGCCGGAAGAATTGTGGGTAGGTCAGACCAGGTCGAAGAACTTCCCGAAGCTGCAGCAGCTAGCACTGCCATGAGGCTGGCGGCGAGGAACGTGATCGCAGGCATCGCCGAGGTGTATGTATCACTTGTAAGATGTGATCTGAGCAAGTTCGAGTCTTTTGGACGGCATATAATAAACTCGTCCATCTCGCCTGGAAAAGGTTCAATGGTCGAATTTCATTGATGACCATCGTGCATATCGTAATTAGCTGACTCGAAAAAATGATGGCAGCAATGCGAGACTGAAGTTGTAATACAAATAGCGGCAATGTGGGAACTCGAGATGTCAGATGCAGTTTTGCGGATTTTCGTTCCGTCTTCGGTCTCGGGAGATGGTGAGAGGAACGGGTATAGTGTCGCCACACGCTATGCTGTTGGGCGGCGACCCTCCTTGAAGTGACATCTTGAGCAGCGTGATTATGACGAAGCATGCAATTGGAATTGCTTGACCTTGCGATAGACATTTGTGGCCCCAAAGGCTATGCAAGCTGTGTCGAGAAATAATACTTGCTGACGACGCCGAGTTGAAGAAAGCAGTAACTTTGCCTGCTGGCTGTCATCCAATACTAGGATCATATGAGGAACATCACGATACTGACCTGCGATGACATCCACAATGTAAATTGTTCTTGAAGGCTGCCTGTCTTCACTTCGAAGTGATGAGCTCTAATATCTCGTCCAGAAGTCCTACCGTCTCCGTAGGATTCGCGATCCATGCGGTTGTGCTTGCAAGTCGAGCTTTGAAGTCATTGGCACCAGCACTCAGGAACTGGTCGCCAACGTGTAGACTCCTTCCGCCTTCGATGCCCCCAAAGTATCTCTGGCAAGCCATCACACCCCACGATTTGTCGCCAATATCCACGAAAACGTCGTTTCCGCCATTGAACGCGCAGAACGGAATACGTTGACCGGCATCGCTCATCTCCAGTATTCGCTGCACAACGAGCACTGTTTCCTCGAGCTGTTCTCTTGCAAGCTTGACACCCTTGGGTGGAAAGATGCCAACAGCTCTGGTTTTCCGGAGGACCTGCACAGGAAGATTCATGGAGTCTATGCAGTGCTGTAGTGCTGCTTCGCCAACATCGAGAAGAGCTTTGACATTCTCTTCGGTCCAAGTCTGCATTTCCGGCAATTGCCAGTCTTCAGCAGGCACAGAGACCAATTTGCAGTCCACGTTGGGATCATAGGCGAAGAGAAAGTTGGCTTCGCCACCCATAACTACAAGCCTCTTTTCCAGATTGTGACCGAGATCTGCGTCAGCTACGGCATCCAGCAAGCCGAAAAGCCGCTGGTAGTATTTCTCGGCTTCAGTATAGCCAGCTGCTGTCACAATACCGATCCTGGCCCCAGACCTCATCAGAGCTAGGATGCGCTTGATGACGGGATTGTCAGGGTCCAAATTATCACCATCATCGTAAAGCGTCACGTCTCCGTCGAAAGTGACGAGCTCCAGCTTGCTCGCTTTAACCAGGGCCATCGCTTGGGCTGTGTTCAGGACCTGGCGGACATCATTGAACGATGGGGCAACGAAGCGTCTGCTTGAGATTCGGCGTTTCTGGTCCTGGAGCAAGAATGCCGCTTGGAGTGGCAGTGGCGTAAAGAATGTGCCTATAGATGGCACGAGTAGCTTCAATTTGGATTTGCTCTCCAAGCCGCCTTTTTGGTGAGCAATGTGGTCGACTATGAGATCCTCAACATCTTTCATGATCTGAGCGTACCGCTCATGTGCTGATCTGGCCATTTGGCCCACAGAAGGCTTGTCATCTTCGTGGAGGTTGGTAGGCTGTGATAGAAGCACGAAAGGCACAGCTAGAAGGCCTTTGATCCACTCAATCTGCAGGAACTCAGCATGTGCGAGCGTAGGAAGTTTGCCAACCTACAAACTGGTCGCGGCGATGAGTTTTGAGCGCATCTGGGGACCAATGTCAGCGCTGGCCGCCGCCTTGGCTCAGTGTATCGGGAACTCACACTCAACGCGATATCTCGTGGTCATGACGAAGGGTATGCTGCAGCTTGAAGCCGCTTGAGATGAGAGAAATGCTGTTCATGATGGAGGAGACGGTGTATGAAAGTCGGAGATGGCCGCAAAGCGAAGCTGCACAACCTTGAACGTCCCACGCTGTCACATGCAGCTGCGTGCAGGCCCGCTATGACGTGCATTAGCGTTGCCGTCTACCGAGAACCTTAAATCGCGTCCCAACTTCAACTTCGACCTCGACTTCACTCCGACACACTCCACCACACTGTGCACTGACATGCACTGACAGTCATACCACACAATGGCTTCCACTGAAGCGCTCTCAATCAAGCCATGGGCCACCACCAACGGCACGCAGACACCACCACTCAAAGACGTTCTTGCCCAGCTTCACAACGAGCGCGGCCACTTTCGTAACATCACCGAGGCTTCGCTTCAAGAAGAAGTCGCTGCCGATGGCGGCATTGAGCTCTCCGATAGCAGTGGAGACGACGAAGACCCAGACCTTGTGAAGGAGAAGAAGCAACCGACTACGCGACAAGAGCTATACACTCTCAAGACCGACATCTGGACCCACGCCAACGATGCGCACCAGCAGATCTTGCTCTCCCTCGATATGATGAGTCTGCTTGAAAGCAAGTACGCCCCAGCCCAGGCGAAGACGACCATGTCACCAGCACTTTCCAACGCCACACCAATAGGAACCTTGGCAGCAGACGTTTGGCACCGCATGTCGCAGGACAAGGCGAGAGAAGCACAAGACGACGCATTGGCAAACAAATCACGAATGAAGTACCTCCAGCAGAGCGCAGACGATCTCCTTGCAGCCAGCAAGCGCCTCGAAAACAACGTGAGGAAAGAGACGATGTTCTGGGATCAGATTTTGGACGTCACCAACAAGGGATGGAGCGTGAGTCGCATACCAACAGGACAGAAAGGACAGCAGAGATTGCTAGGAGTACATTTCGGATTCGCAGGATGCAGACCAGAGTTCACCAGAGGCATTGCTGCGCTCATGACCGACTCGGAGGGCAATATCAGGCTTGAGAGAGGTGTGGGAACGAAACCAAAGGCAGTCAGAACAATTTTGAAGAAGGATGGAGAAGTCATTGGACAATCGAAACTGCCGAAATTACCAGACGCAGAAGAAACCACTCTCGAATCGCGCATACGCCATGCTCGCGACAACGTCTTCGACGAAGAACTATACCACGAGATGCTCAGAGAAGCGCGCACGCTCCGCTCCTACGATGTCAAGATGAGCACCGGGATCAGCATTCCAGTGCACGACCATACTCTGGTCGTGGAGTTGACGCCACTCGACGACGACTCACACGAGTCGCCTCCGCACTCCAACGCCTGCCAAGCAGCCGTCGTCGCTTTGCGACTCCTTTTGAGCGAAGCTCACCGCAGAGCGCTTGAGAAAAGAGCGCTCGTGCCTCCCCCAATTGCCGAGAAAAGTGAGGAAAAGCCTCACTTGAATCTTATTCGATCAGTGTTAGATAGCATTCCTTCCTAGTATAAAGTGATGACCTTTTTCTCACTTTTTGGCACGGCAAGTGCAGGCGGAAACGCCACGCATATGACAACCGGCCCCATGTCCGGCTCGCGGTTGAAAACGGAAGGGGTACGTAGACCCTTTCTTTCATGTGACACCGATTTTTCGCGTAGACTCGAGGTTTCACGATGCAGCTGCGTTCCTGGATCTCGATTTGCTTCCGCCGCGAATTGGTATCTATGCTTCTGGTGTTGGTCCTGGAGTCTGCTGGCTTGTCTCAAGGCTTCGAGTTGTGCTTCAATTCGGAACAACAGGGTGGCGTTTCTATGTTCTCCGCTGGGATCCGCTTCACTCCTGAGCTCAAGGCTGCACCGCTGGTATCGTTTCTGGACTCTGATAGTACTCTTCGAAGGTTCGAAGCATGCGTCAACTTGTGATGGCAGGTGAAGCGTGGGAGACATTCTTCGCGCATTCTGCCAACAACAACTTCTTCCAAACACCACCACCCACCACCACCCGAGTATTACTAGGCGCCCGGCACGAGCATCACAAATGCTTAGTTACTAGCACAGCTCCTAGCCACGTCTGCCTCCCCGTCGCACTAGACTGGACCCGGCAACCGGTTCGCTGCTGGAATTTGCTATGCTGCCTCTCGCAAGACGCAGATGATCCAAGAATGGTTTGCCAATTGAGGCACTGAAAGATGGTGAAGCTGAGAAGAGATGCTGGTGTCTGCGCCGTGGGGTGCGGACTTCGGGCTTGAAGCTGTGCCACCACCATCATTTCTGGACTGCAGTGACGACTTGGGATAACAAGTGGACTGTGGGACTCCTTCCTGTGCTCTCCTTCAAGAGATCTGGATCGAGCCTCACTATATCATCCCCAGGTGGCACTCCTCTGCGGACGTCCTGCCATGCCTCTCAGCTCAAATCTCAGAGCATGCGATCCAGTGCCTCTCTTGGAGCTGGCTGCCTCATCGCTTTCGAACAGCGATCCAGTTGATCATGCTTCGAAAATTGTCCTATGCAAAGTGGACTCGCCAAGTCCTCGCTCCCTCTGGTCTTCATCGCCGTGGTCATGAGCTCAGACCTCGCGTATCCCACGTGGCCAACCTACCTTTGAGCTGCCGTCTCCCTCCCTCCTGACTGAGCAGATTCTTCGATGAGCAGAATGGCGTCGCTCGCTCTCGCTCTCGTAGCCCTTCTCCACCAGGCTTGTGATATCAAATTTGGAGCCTCCTGTGTGGCCAGCAATCTTCGAGTCACCATCCTAGATACCATATGCTATCTCCTGATGGACGTAGCAGAGTCAAATTCGAGCCAATCGCTTCCAGCATGCAAAAGTTTCAAGGGCGCTGTTGACGGTTTGCGAAGCTCGACTTCTAGCCTTGCTTACGGAGCTGATCAACCTAAAACACAGCTTTTACTCAATTACTAGCTGGATATTCACAAGTTGGGCAGATTCGAAGTAGGACTGACGTCGAGGTATGTATTGGCCCCACTGTACGGCGGCACCAAAGTTACCACATATTGGGGACTCCGGCAGGTGCGAGACAGCCGTTTATGGAAGGGCTGGATGCGTGGGTGAAGCTGTGGGCTGGGTGGATAACTCTAATACGAGGAATCAGTCAGGTGTGAGTGGGAAAGGAGACTCGATCATAGTTGACATGTGCTGCCCGAGAGCGGACAGGGCTTGTGCTATGCTATGGAAGGGCGAGAAGGTAAAAACGTGAAAGGGTCTTGCTATCGGAAAAGGAAGTCTGACTGGGATCCCGGAGCACCTCTGGCATCAGGCTTCAACTGGAATCAATGTAGGAAAGGGCCCTGTCACCCTCCAGCTTCGTGAGAGTGGAATGACCATCTTCACGCTGAGCTCGCTACACGACGAACACCTAGCCGGATAGTCTGAGAGCGGCTGGCATGGAGGTTCGTGATATGTCTAGGGATATGATATTCATTGAGAGCTTTATGAAATTTCAGTCGTGCTTGTTAAGCTGAGGCTGAGGTACTTGCCTAACGCTTCGCTCTACGTCTGTCAGCTCAAAGTGAGTGTCGAGCTTACGAAGTGAGAGTTCAGTGTCAAGAGGCACTGTAAGAGGAAGTATGGATGGAGGTTTGCAGCTGACCCTGAAAGGATCAGTAAGCGTTACGCGAGGCTCCAGCTTCCTGGCCTGCGCTACAGGTTAGTGCGTGTTGTCACTCGAACGTTTGGCGATGGCACGAGAAGTGTACCGGCTTGTGGTACAGTACACACACGGGAAAGCATGAGTTTGGCTCGAAGACGGCTGCTTTGCTCTATCATGCAACGACACCTACGCGATCAAAATCTGGAGCATACGTCGTGCTTCCGCTAAGGCCGTTGATCTTAATCGTGTTTGTGCCGGTTGTGCTGAATCCACTCAGCCTGACCAAATGGTTCTTCGTCACATCTTGATCCCAGTTGTAGCCAGTCAGTGGGAATAGTACGCTCTGCCCTGGACCTCCATTTACGCTGATACTGGCACCTCGCACATTGGGTCCTTGATCCGCTGTATAGCCAATCTCGCAGTCGATGTAATCAAATCGCACATTCTGCGTCGCTTGACTCGTGCGGATATCGCTGAGTGTAAGAGAGCCGCCACCAGTGCCAATGTTGACGGCCTTCGAAGAGCCGGAGCAGCCGGAGCAGGATTGAACGAAAGCACCACCAGCGAGTGTACCAGACTCCGCCTCAATCCAGGTCAACTTGGGCGCAGCAGTCGTAGCAGTCTGAATATTGCTGAGTCGAAGTGGGAGTGAGCCATGTGGATTAACTTGCGCGGTATACGACGTTTGGCCTGTAGTTGTGCGCCCAGTCCATAAATTCTTCACCGTGGCTGAAGCAATTCCAAGGTCTGTGAAATTGATTGACAGCGATCGGACGGTGTTGGACTGATCGAGGAGCAGCACAGCCCAATCGCCATTTGCAAGACTGCCAGCATATATGTCGCGATCATTAGTGTAGCGCTGGACGAGCTTGACAGGTTCGCCAAGCGAGTCCTGGTTGATGGCGATCAGGTCTTTATTCTGTAAGATGTTCTGAGTCGCGGTGCTCATCGCGGGCACAGCTGTTGACACCATCAAAGCACTCTTGAAGTATGTCCAGATAGCAAAGTGACTCGCCTGTTCGTCAGCCGTCATGCCAGCGTTGCCAACCTCGAGCAGATCCATGTCAGCGAAGTGACCTGGTCCGGATAGACCTCGCAAGTTGACGTGAATGACCTCGTTCATGATTCGCATGACATTGGTCCAGCCCTGGGCGATGTCGTCAGACACACGATAGGAGGTAGACAAAGCAGAAGTCCAGGCAGAAGGGTCTTGCAATCCACTCGGGCTTTGATATGGGATACCCCATTGACACACTAAGATGCCTTTGATCCCAACGTTCTGAACTGCGGAGGAAATGACCTGGTATCGTGACGGGAAGTCTGTTCGCGGGTCTTTGGGCCCATCCTGTTCGGGACTTCCTCCATCCACGTAACAGTTGTCGATCTGTGCATAGTGTCAGCCGCAGTCATGTATTGTCGAATTTCGAACGCACCTTGATGTATGCGGTATTCCAGGCTGCGAACATGAGAGCGTCTTGCTCCTCGTAATTCAGGCTGCCAGGCCTCAAGGGCGTTTTCGTATCACAGCTATACTGTCCTTGACCGGTGTACATGGACCACTGAAATCCTTTACTGATCGCCAGTTTCGACAGAGGAGCCATGCCATCTGGGAACACGCTGGCATCATACGTGATCGAGCCATTGCTTTGCCGCTGAAATCCCTGCCATCCACAGTCGAGTTGAAAGTACTTGTAGCCCAGACCACCAAATCCTTTGCTCGACAAGGCATTGATCGTGTTTTGTACATACGACTGGTTTGGCGAGCATCCTACATCGTTGTAGGTATTGAATCCCATGACAGGAGTTCTGCCAAAGCCATTGTCCAGGGCGTGAGCGGCCCCTGCGAGCAGCAAAGATGCTGCGAATGTCAAAAAGGCCATGATTCGAGTGCGATGTGTCTTGATAAACTTGTGAGACACCACGCTATATGTAACCTAAGACTATGCCCGGGTAATGGCGAGGCCACGGATGAGATCATCCCCGACCATGTGAACCTTGTGATGCTCTTGAAGTTTCTCCGCATTTTCGATGAAATGCAGGTCGAGATTGCCTAGTATGGGATTTGCGGATAAATCGACCTCGTAGAGTCCCCACATTTATCTGGCACAAGTAGCGCTGGAGAAGCTGACGAAGTTGGTCCTCCGCAGAAGAGATTCTGGTGCCGTGATGATAGTCTCCACCGAATAGAATTGATGCGGCCTTGCATGGCCGTAATCGAAGTTGAGAAGCGTCTCGACGAAACCGGTTCCAGCGCAGACCACAGATCGCTTGTCTGAATACTCGAGTGTCGAGTATTCTTCCAAGACCGCGTTCTTACTAGCCGGAGGACTTCGAGTATTCGGGCATTGGATCTAGTCACCACGGTGCTATAACGTTCCCAAAACTGGTATGAGTCGGTCAAATGAGGCTGTGCTACTCCACGAGATACAGAAAGTGATCCTAGAAGGACAGATTCCAGGACCACGCAACGATGAGAGCTCCACGCTTTGCCAACGGCCGTTTGACAATCGTTTCCAATGCACTTTATTGACAGACTCCCTTGTAGTCTCGCTACTCGCAAACAGGCCACTGACTTTTGTGCTCATGAACACAATAGCTCTGCCCATTCTTTCGTCCAGCGATATGGAAGTGTTCCTGACCTCGACACGATACTTTGGGTTTGCCCTAAGGAAAGCCTGAAAGTTCTTGATGTGATCCTCCACATTCGTGGCAATGAGGTTCGTCTCCGGGAATCCTGCGCTTACACGAAAGATTGGAGCGCAGAATAGTCGTATCACAATCTCATAGTCTCTTGATGACATCCAGTTCGGTGCTTCCAAAACTCGTTGCGCCATGATCTGGAGGTAGTCTGCGAGCGGGGTCTTAGTGACATCAAAGAGGAAAGGCTGTGGCGTAAATGCAAGCGAGGCTGCCTGTGTCTCTTTGGACATCAACTCAGCGGCATGACCAAGGCCTAAAGTGCCCCTTTTCGTCGGTTCTGTCTTCTGGGGAGAATCCGTTGAAGGCACACTTATGTCTGCTAAATTCGCCATGTCCGTTCCGAGCATGTCTTGGCGACGCGCTATCGATGACAGTGTACTGCATTTTGATGAAAGAGGCTGAGCGGCGAAGGTGGTTTGGCTGAGATGAGGCGAGAATGAGACGCAGGATCGGACTTGCGGCCTCGGTCGACAGCTACTGTTCTCTCTTGGCATGCCTCAGGCCGGCAAAATTCAAACGCTCCTCCGCCAGAAACAACAGTTCCCATTGGCCTCATTGACAGCAATTGCGACATTGAATCGATGCATTCGACGACTGTACGCCCTGCGCGAGTAATGAGTATCGCAATATGCATGGGCTTGTGGTGATCATGGGCTTCTCGTACCCATGGTCCGCCTTCCAGGAGTCGTAGGCGCTCTCTGGAGGATCACAATTCCTTGTCGCTCGAATCAGGTCTCAGATACGCTGATGTCAGCAATGTGGAATGATGAGTACTGCCTTTCCCAGCTTCGTTGTATCGATCGGAGCACTAGTCTTCTTGCTATCGACGGAGCATCTCAATGATCCAAGGTCTGCCTTGTCCTGTCTCGACATAATGCCGCTGCTAGCCAATCGCAATGCTCGAGTCACTGGTAATCCAGAGCTTGTTGCCCATGTTTGCATGTACGGCCTCGATCTGCGAGTAGGCCTCAAGACCAGCTTCTCCTAGCTCACGACCGTTCAGCTCTGCTTCACTTCTTCGAAAGGCACAAGGAGATCGCAATCCTGACTACTGTTGATCCAGACCATTCCCGCTTCAATCTCAGCCGCAACCCTGTGAGCCCGCTCAAGGTTTTGAGTGAAGACAGCGGCGCCAAGTTCATAGGTTGTGTCGTTGGCTTGTCTCAGAGCCTCGGCCTCGTTTTTGAACCTTGCAATCACCACGACAGGTCAGAAGATATCTTCTCGGTAGGTTTTCATGTCGTTCTTGACGTCGGTGAAAACGGTGGGTTGAATGAAGAATCCTTTACCGCTGTTTGCTTCTCTTCCTGTGACGACTTTCGCGACTTCTTACTTTCCGGAATTGACGTACTCAAGGATGCGCTGATACTGCTGCTTGGAGACCTGAGGACTCTGGTACCCACCTTCAACCCACTGATCTCCAACCTTGCTCACGTCTTTGACTTGCTTGGCAAATCGCTTAACGAAGTGGTCATAGATAGAGTCCTCCACCAGAATCCTGGAAGTTGCAGTGCAGATCTGACCTTGATTGGACATGATTCCGAGATGAGACCACTTCACGACTTGTTCAATGTCGGCATCGGAGAACATGAGGGGAGCACTCTTTCCTCCCGTCTCAAAAGTAATGTTCGTCAGCGTAGCCGAAGCCATGTTCATATTGTTCCGCGCAGTAGCCGTTGAGCCGATGCCACCTTGTAGATAGATCTTGTCTGCCTATGAAGGCTGAACGCTTTCCGAAGTCACAATGAGCAACGCGGCAAACGTCTCGGGAGAAACGATGCCTGAAGTACTTGCCTGAGCAGATGCCTGCGCATCGCACCACTCAAGAGAAGGCGTTTGAGGTCCGCAGTGTGGTGTTCGCCGCATCCTGCGCATTTGATTGAACACATCGATTCGGCCGGTAAATATTGATTGGCTTACCCGCCAAGCCGGCAGTCTCCATCCCCGCTTTCTTGGCGAATCACGTGCCCAGCCCTGTCTGGACCTCTGCTACCGGTACCTCTTCTCCTCTCTCACGTCTGGCAAGGCAGTCGTCAGCATCTTCAGACTATAACATTACTACACCCATGGCGATGTCGCTGGCAGCATGGCATCTTCAGCAGTACAGGAAGCTCTGAGATCACCTGGCTCACTCCTCGAGAGGCAGACTAGCAGTGATCGAACTCATCACTGCTCGGTTTGTTCCAAGTCGTTCAAAAGACGAGAGCATTACCAGCGTCATGTGCGAAGCCATACGAACGAGAAACCGTTTGCGTGTCGGTACTGTGCAAAATGCTACAGTCGAAAAGACCTTGTCTCGAGGCACGAGAAGACCTTGCATTCGGATCGACGCGGGTCATCAGCAGCATGTATAGCGACGCCATCAGAAGCTGCAGATAGCTTCTGGCCCGAAATTACAGCTGGTGATGATCTGGACTTCCAGGCTCTAGGGATCGAAATTGATCCCGCGCTATGGGACAAATCAGCATTGGCACAAGGCTCTCCTCTCTCGCCACTTCACCTGGACCCAAATGATCCAGACCAAGGGAATACTATTGACCCACGGGAACAGCACGCGGACCTGGTCATCGATCCAGCACTCTCCTGCTTCGATATCACCAGCAATGCTGAGTCCCAAGGTGACGTCGCTCCAGCCGCTGTAGCAATGTCGCCGAGTGTAGCACCTGAACCGCCTTCACCATGCCCCGAAGTCAATATTTTAAACGACGCCCTGTCTTCTGCACTGGATCAAATAGCTCTCTCGAGCATCTCAGGATATGTACCTCCGACCCTGGATGAATTCCGCCTGTGCATTAGTACCTATTTCCAGACGTTCAACATACATCTTCCGCTTTTTCATGTACGCACCTTCGATTGCGCAAGTCAGCCTCCTGAACTCTTGCTATTGCTTGGTGCGGTTGGAGCCTTGTATCGCTTGGAGCGTCAAACAGCTACCTATCTGTATCTTGCAGCCGATTCCAGGACCTTGAAGGATCCTCTGCCGCCTGATCTGACGTATACTGAGCTATTTTATTCAGGAGATCTGGTGCAACCCAACACAGGCCCAGATAGCGACGTCGGACTGGCTGCTGCACGTACTCAATATCTTTTATCATTCTTCGCAGTGTTCAGTGGTAATCAAGAAGTCGTGGAAAGTGCGTTCGGTAGGCTCGGCAAGCTCACGAATGTACGACACGCCGACCCTCGAATCACCTGTTGGTAAATTGCAAAACGGCTAATTATTTCATAGGCGTATCAACTGCTGCTGCGAAAGCTGAGAAGCAAGAGCACAAATAGTGTCGTCGCCAAGCTATCATGGCATCAGTGGGTGGACAGAGAATCTATCAAACGGTACGTCTCGAACAATCCCCACAGTACTTCGTGCTAACAAATTTATAGCCTGTTACACAGCATCTGGATCCTGAGTAATCTCATTGCCGCCACATACGGCGTGACTCCCGCCTTCTCCGTTCCATATCATGGTGATGTAGAATTACCATGCTCCGAGAATCTCTGGCAGGCGGACAGCGCCGACGAGTGGCAAAATCTCCGCCCAGCTGATCATACACAGCCTTCACTTCGGGACTCCGTGAATATCCTGACCCTCAAAGCGACAGCCAGAGAGCTTCCGCCCAGCGCTTATACCTGGTCCCATTTCGCCGTAGTTGTTGTAATGCATACGATGGCGATACACATCTGGCACGGTGGCTATGCCGATCAAGAAAATACTTCGCTGTATGGGACGACCCTTGCAAGGTGTCGGGATTTGATCAGAGCGACCGGCGAAGCACAATGTGGCGACTGGCTACAGACAAGACCAAGCTTTCTCTTCAACGCGTCCTGTATACTGCGAATATGCCACGGAAGGTCGCACCCACAAGTACTTCAGCCAGATAAAACAGCTTTGCTTCGCGGTCAGCCTGAGGACGCGTCTGTCGCTATTCAAGAGTACGCTACAGCACCAATGATGCGAAGTAAGTCCATGACGGAAACTATCGCCGGAGTTTTTGATGGACTATGCTCGCCAGACAGAAGGTGTTTGCTCCTACTTGTGAAGACTGTTGCCTTGACATGGAGCTTTGAGCATGCCATTGCTTCTTGGGACACGGTTCTTCTTGTGTCAAGGTGGCTACATCACATGGAACTCCTCCCTGCTCAAGACATGGACGACGATGAGGCTCAGCTATTTGATCACATCGTCACAATATTAAGAGGAGCTGGGTGTGATGTCGGTGGGAGTAGATCGAAGGCTGCGGCCATGATGCGTCTCTGGGTCACTTTTTGCGAAGACACATGGGTCTGGGGCGTGGTGGCCCGCATGGGTGCTATCTACCGCAGCCTCGCGAATGCTTATGAGAGGGCGAATCCCGGATAAACGAGCAACCTAACCGGGCTACGGGCGCCTACAGATCTCGCTTCTTGAGCCTCACCAGCAGCTTTTCCTGCAGGCAAAACCACTGAGACCTCCTGACAAAGGGCCGCTGGGGATTCTGCACGAGTAAGTCAAACTGTCGGACCAGCTGGCCCAAAAACTTGTGCACCTCTATCATTGCCAGATGACGGCCCATGCATACTCGAGATCCAAAGCCGAACTGTATGGCGATCAGTCATCGCTAAAGATAGCGACGGGAGGGAGCACTTACCAAAGCGTTGAACTTCTCAGCTCCTCGCAAGTATTCTCTACTGGCGTTGCTACCATCCGCAATCCAGCGATTGGGGCGCCAGTCGTTAGCATCATCTCCGAAGATCTCTTTGCACCTGTTGTGGGCTATCGTGCTGATGCTCAGCTCCGATCCTGGTGGAATGAAATTGCCTGCAATGGTAATACCAGCGGCAGGTGCTTCTCTGGGCCATGGCCACAAGATACTTGGACACATCCTCGTAGCTTCTTTAATGCAACTGCCCAGTCAAGGAAGCTTCTCGGCAGTCTTGTGGTCGAGCCGCCCTTCTTTATGGTGCTGCGCATAGACCTCGTCAACTTCTTTCCGGACGCGTCGGAGATCGTTTGGATGTACAAGGAGCTGGCCTACGACGACCGCCATCGCAATCACTGTCGTGTCGGCTCCCGTGCCGATGAGATTGCCGGCTTCAATGACGGCACCTGGGAACGACACCTGACTGCCATCTGGATGTCTCATCGCGATAAAGTGGTCCAGAATATCATATCCTCTGTCTTTCACTTCACCTTCTGCATAGCGGTCTCCAACCTGCTGGAATAGCCACGCCTAGAAGTTCGGGCCACCGCGTACCCATTTCCGTCCAATTAGCTCACACTTATGCAAAGCGTTCTAGCAGCAATGCCAGCAAGTGTGTTGCGCAAGGATGGTCGGCACGCGGAAGGCCATAGAACCCGGACAGCGATAAAGGAAACCACGAAGTGCCCGAAAGAGGTAGAGATCGACTGTTTTGGTATTTCGAGATCAATCGCGCCAAGGCTACGACACTCTTGGAATCTTGGATATACCCTTACGACCAAGCTCCATACCAGGCTCTCCAGCCTTTGCCAATACTAGTATCAATGCTCAGTCCGACGAACTATTCGCTGCGTTCAGTACGACATGAGGCCAACAGGCTGCTTCCCAGACTTCAAAGCTAGAGAGATCCACTATATGGCTCGGCTCAATTGTGGCACCTTACAATGTCGCTCTGCGATGCAAAGGGCATAGCATTCATATCTCAAGCAGAGCCATCAAGTGCGAAACACAAGAGTACCTCTCGATCCAGCAGCGACGTTTCGTCAAGGGTGACGGATGAATGCCATGGAAGCATTCGAAGGCGAATCCGATGGCCTTCAGCCATTGGCAATTCGAGATTAGGAATGGCTCCAGATATCAGCTTGGACACTGACAAAATACTACCACACCATTTCAACGTCAAGTCTCGAGCCATATTGGCTCGCCAAAACTCTTCGAGCTTCGCCCACTTCGGAACGGTCGAGATCCGTCTCCAACCAGACTCTTGCCGTTTCGGGCAATTCCTTTGTCGATCGTAGCGGACGGAAATGTCTCTACGTCAAAGATATATATATATACGACCATGAACACGAAGGATGAAAGGAACTTCAGAGACCTGCTTACCTTCCAACTCTCAATCATGAAAACCATCCTTAATCATCGGCGACCGTCGCTTCCACGCACAAGGCAAGACTGATCATCACTGGTCGTCGAACAGAACGTCTGGAGAGCTGGGCCAAAGGTCTGGAAACTTATGCTATGGAATTACAATGATCTCTCAACAGTATCGAGACGCAATCCGAAAATCGATACGGTCTGGTGGTGGGTCAATACTGGAATTCAGTATACATCGAACATTAAGGAGTTCTGATGGGAGGATCGAGCAAGAAATTTATGACGAATGTTACGAGTCCGATGGTTATTGCTCAACATCATCCTGAAGCTGTCTCCCAACGACATTATGATGTCTGGATCTGGACTTGGATTTGGGGGGTCTTTCCGGTATACTGTGCGACCAAGGCTGCGGTGCATTCGTATGTGGTTGGCATTCGACAGACTTTGCAAGGGAGTAATGTACGTGTGATTGAGATTGTGCCTCCGGCTGTGGGTACAGAGTTGAATGGGTCGCATCAGGAGTTGACGAAGAAGTTTCCTGCGTCTTTGACGCTTGATGAATTTGGAGATGAGGTGTTTGGGAAGCTGGAGAGTGGTAAGGTTGGGGAGTTGAAGGAAGTTGCGGCTGGGACGGCAAATCCTAGGGTGGAGACTTCGAGGCGAAGTATTGGCAAGGTATTGGAGGAGAGAGGCATTGGAGGTTGATCGAAGAGTCTTGAGGGGTTTGATGTATGGGTAAGTGAATACTAGTCGAATTCTCCAATAACATGTTCCAGTTTCTCAGCCGTTGCAATGAAGTCGTGCGATTTGATAACTGCAAACATCCATGTATTTTCGATGCGCTCGTAGTAGTGATCGACGGAGCAGTGCCCTGTATACTGTGCAGCCTCACCAGTCGAAATTTGCCGAACATGCTACGCTTGAACTTGCCAGCTTCCAGTGGCATACTTGACGTCCTGCATCGAGAATACCACGGCTCCCAGCAGATGTTGTTGTGTCTTCACTGTGCCCAAGCGTTTCAGAGCGTTTTCCAAGAAACTGGTTCCTGCTTACGACGTTCGTCCCCGAGATGGTGCTTTACGAAGTTTCGAAGGTACTCTGTATTCCGTCGAGTTTTATCCTTCAGGTGGGACGAAAGTACATTGTACTCCAATCTCATGGCAGGTGCGCAGACTGATAGAAGCTGATTCCAGTCCTTAAGATCGCAGGCTCGCACCCATATCTAGCTGAGTCGGCGAAACTCTTTTTTCGTCCTCGTAGGTATATTCTGGCATGGTCTGTGGAGGAGAAGGCCGGTGATCGGGTTACAAATGTGCTAGGAAACTCGATAGGGCTTCCACCACATTACCCACTTGGCTTGAAGGAGCTATGTCCCATCCGAGCGGTGTCTCAAGAATGCGACCACCGTGTGTAGCTCCATTGTTGATCCAAGTTGCGCTACTCTGCTCACTTCTGGGCCATAACACTCATGCAAGTCGGCGGGCTTAGGGGTCCTTAAGTCCAATGCCACACGGCCCCGAGAGACAAACGACTGACTGTCTTCGTTGTTACAGTCTGAATCGTAATCCGGATTGAGATTACAGAAGGCTGTTCAGATTCCGAGCTGGCCATTCCAATTGCTTTGCTATGGAAGTGGAATTAAGGAAGGAACAGGGGGCCCCATGACTAATGGATGATGACTCATGGGGGCCTACTTGTATCTAGCAAGAACTCTCTACTCTAAAGAATCAACAAACTCATTACAATCATAACAATTAGTAGCTTTGTACGTACTAACACTCTCTACTAAGTATTATACGAGATACTATTAGAAATAGACTCTCTCTATCTAGTTATCTCTTGGTATTGTCTAGGCTAGCTAGCCTAATTAGGCCTAGCTTAGGGGCAATTCTCCTTTATCTTTGTGTTTGTAGTCTTAGATAGACCTTTATCCTTTTTATCTACTACGAATTAGGTCCCTTAGTATACCTACTCTCCTCTACCTATATAACAATGTTTAATAGGTTATAAGCCCGGATAAGCTATTATAAGCCTATAGGCTTGAAGGCAAAGGAAAACTAGAGGGAAGTAGCTACAAGTCTAGTACTTAGTCTATAATACTTAAGAGACCGAATAGTAATAGAGAGACCCTATAGTTTAGGACTAGATACTTTATAAGAAAGAGCTAGTAGGCAATAGCCTAATCTATAGCTATATAATCTAGGATAGAATTAGTTTAGGAGACTAGGGTAGGAGCCTACGGCAATTTGAGACAAAGATAGGTATATAAGAGATAGATTGTGCCTCTTATATTAGGTATAAAGGAAAATGTATACCTATATAAAGATAGGGAATAACCCTTCCTATTAGAGATATAAGACCTACGTATTAGACACTCTAATAGGCTATCTACTAAATAGATTGAAACTAGCGGAGTAACTCTCTACTAAGTAGGAGTAGCTTAACCTATAGCTAAGATATAGAAGAGTAAAGGATTTAAAAGGTAAATAGGCTATTAAGGGGAGTTCTAAGAAGAGGAATAGTTATAATAGAGGCTAGGAAGACTTTAGGGTCTTCTTAGTATACTAAACTACTATTAGCTAATAACACTTTAGAGACTAAGCTTA
>LFZO01000187.1:21405-120445 GCA_001578225.1 Pseudocercospora musae | reverse complement strand
AAGCTTACTAGAGATAGAAAGAATAGTACTCTAAAGCTAGACTAGGAATACTATATCTAGGAAAACCTTGCTAAGTTTAGAATAACTAAAGAAATGGCCTACCTAACCTTGTTACTACTTAATAGCTATGAGAGTCTAAGAAAATCTAACTTAAATGAAGAAAGGTATAACAAGACTAAGTACTAAAGCTAGAATAGTACATAGATATAGCCAATAACCATAACAAGACCTAACATTGCTTTTGCCCTTAGAAGATTAGGATTATATATATTAGATCCATCTAAGAGACATCTAAAAGCACTTAGAAAACTAGCTAGATACCTAAGATTATTCCTAAGTCTAGGGTTAATGTTTAGGAGGGGAGGAGGAAAGCTAATAGGATATTTAGACTCTAATTATGTAATAGATAAAGCTAATAGAGTCTCGATCCTTAGAAGCATCTTCTTTCTCTATAGATTACTAGTTTCTTAGATAAGTAAGAAGTAGAAGTTAGTTGCTATATTAACTATAGAAGCCGAGTATATAGCAATGAATATATATATAAAGCAATCTCAATTCCTTGTAGCACTCCTAAGGGAAATGGACTATGTATAGTTAGTAGGAGAATACTTATTCCAACCATTAATTAAAGGAAATTCTAATATAGTGAATAAGGTTAGACCTGTTCAGATTATAGGTAACAACTAGGCAGCTTTGACTCTTGTTAAAGATGCTTATACCTATAAGAGATTAAAACATATTAATATTAGTTTCAACAAGGTTAGAAATCTTTAGTAGTAAAGAAAGGTTGTAGTAGAATATACTCTAACAAAAGAGATAGTAGCTAATAGCCTAACTAAGCCAAAGATAGGGCTATAGTTCTAGGAATTCATTAGACAATTATAGTTAGTATAAAGGGACAAAAGCCCCTACTTAGAGGAGTTCAAACTCTACTAAGTAGGGAAATACTAGATCTAGGAATCGAATCTAGTAGATTGGATACGCTATGCTAATCTAGAAGCTATTGCATCTAATTAGCTAATTGAAGTTCTTGCTAGATTGTATTAGTTAGAATTGGGATTTATAGACCAACTAATCTAAGTAGGAGTGTTGGAATATATAGTCTAGTTAGTTACCTAGTAGGGAATGCCAAGTAGATTGGATTACATAATGATAATCATGTAACTAATCCAAGCTAACACCTTTTAGGTTGAACTCTAACCTGTAGTAAATAACAACACACTTGCTATCCCTACTTTGGCCCCTACTATTCCTTGTAGCTTCTATTGTAGTTTATGATCTATTTATACCTATCGGCCCTCCTTAGCTCGACATAATCTAGATAAATAGCCTTTTATATATATACATATAGTACTAGAGGTAAGTAAATCCTATTAATTATGTTAGTAAGATTAGAGATAGTAAATATATATATATATATATATATTAAAAAGTTCTCTTAGTAGTAGTTTAAGAAGAGTAGTATATTAGAACTAGAAGAACTTTTTTTTAGATAAAGTAGAACTTTTTTTAATATCTAGTAAGTAGGAAGTTATCTTACTATTAAATCGTATATACTCTATACAGTAGTAGGCTTATTATCTATACGTAGCTTTTTCTAATATTAAGTATATTCGATATCTATAAAGATATAGTTATTTAGTTTAGGAATTAAGTAAAATCCGCTCGCTCGACCGGAATATAATATAAATCCTTACGATATTGTTAGGTAGGTACATATTAACGCTAATAGGTACGAATATACACTTGTCTAGTTCTTCAAGGTTTCCACGTATCGAGATCGAGGCCTTGACTTTTGCGGGCAAAATCTCGGCTACTATCTGGATCTGGAGCACGTCGCGCGCAGTAATAAGGTATCTTGAAATGTCAACAGCTTCTCTCGGAGTCCAGTCGCCCGGACACAACAGCCAGCGATGGAAAGAGACAGTGAGAACGACCTGGAATCTCAAAGGAACGATAAGTTTGGGAATTAATGATATTATTCGCTCGAACGCTGTTGATAAATAAAGAGAAATCAAAAAAAAAAAAATCGAGCCGTCTAGATGATCTGAGCATTCCTCTTATTCGTGTGAACTCTGCCCAGATTGTAGGTCATATAATCGTTTGCATAGTTTTGCGCGGTCGAGGCCACGCCCGTCCAAGTTGGGGCGCGAACAATGCTCTTGCGTCGTGGCTCAACATCTCCGGTCTGCTGGACCTCCGTCGTGTTGTCTGCCTGAGGGGCGGGAGCGCTCTTCTTCGACTTGCGCTTCTTCAAGAAGCCGAACAAGCTGCCAGTCTTGACCCGGAAGAAGTAGTACAGGAGGACGATGGCAGCGATGTTGAAGGCGACGTAGGCCCACATGAGGCCGAAATTCCTCCAGCGTTGAGACCAGTAGATCTTGGCACCGGCGAGGAAAGTATCTGCCACGCTGATCGAGCAGTACTGGCAGTCGCTCGAAGCATCGGGGTTGAGAAGGTATCCAGGTGCCTGTTGCAGATATGGTTGCATGTACACACCGCATGTCTGTCCAGAAGGAGGCTGGAATTGGTTGATCTCATCTTGTGAGCAGAACACTTGTCGGTCGTGCAACATGGTCGACGCCATGCCGGACACCCAGTATGTCATCGGAGACACACGATACATGAAGATCCAGAACCCGGGGAGGGCTTGAGGAGGCTGCATGACACCATTGAAGATGAGTGACATGGCGAAGAGGAACGTTTCGACGGCACCAGCCGTCTGGGCGTCTGGTAGCGCTGCAATACACATGTGTGCGAAGGTCGATGCGTAGATGAAGAAGACCACGCATAGGAGCAGGACGAGACCTTGGCGTTCAGCGCTCTGGCCGGCGCCGACGACCGGGTAGTAGAAGGTGGCGTAGACGACCAGGCCAGCGATGATCTGATACGGAATCTCCACAAAAATTTGAGCAATGAGGAAAGCGACCCAGCTGTACGCTTTACTTGGACGCTCACGCACCTCGTAGAGTGATCGCTGGGTGACGAACAGCGGCATGATTTGCTGCACGATCGTAGAGAAGATTGTCGTGACCATAAAAAGTGCGTAGACAATGTTCTGCATTCCCTGCAGAGTGGTATTGGCTTGGTAGAAGGAGAAACCGATGAAGAGGCCAGAAGCACCAGACAAGATCATCTTGGCGAGGATGTATGATGGCATTCTCCAGTACTGCTGGAAGACACGGTAGGTGACCTCCACGACTTGGGCCGTGAATGGCATAGCGAATTCATCGTGCGCGTGTGCATCTTCGTTGGTATACTGCGCATCCTTCTTTTCATCGTGGAGTTGTTCGATTTCCTTCTGGATCGATTCGGCCTCCGGACTGTCCTTCCAGATCTGGTACCAATCTGTGGATTGATCGCCCACAACTTCGAGCATGTACTCGGCAGGATTCTCCTCGGCGTCACACTTGCGAGCGCCATTACGCTCAAAGTAGTCCAAGAGGGTGTGCGAGTTCTCTCCGATGTTGCCAAAGTAGACCGTCTTTCCACCTTTGCGAAGGAACAGCAGTCGGTCGAATTCTTGGAACAAGATCGCAGAAGGTTGATGGATGGTGCAAAGTACAGCCTGTCCGCTGTCTGCCAGTTTGCGAAGGAAAGCACAGATAGCCCAGGAACTTTGTGAGTCTAAGCCGGAAGTGGGTTCGTCCAAGAAGAGAAGCAGTTTGGGCTTGGCCGCTAGCTCGACACCGATGGTAAGGAGCTTGCGCTGTTCGACGTTAAGGCCCTCGCCGGGCACACCGACAACAGCTTCCGCAAAGTCTTCCATATTGAGCATTTTGATAACATCCTCGACATACGCGTATTTCTCGGCTTTGCTGACGCTCTTAGGCTGGCGAAGCATAGCAGAAAACCTTAACGACTCGCGGACGGTGGCGGTCTCCAAATGCAAGTCTTGCTGTTGAACATAGCCTGTCTTACGTTGGAAGCTGGAGTCGAGTGGAGCGCCGTTGACGAACATAGAGCCTGTGACAACACCCATGGTAGTGCGCTGAGCCAATACCTAACTCAAAGTTAGCTTCGTGTCCCGAAGCTGATTGTGGAGAGGGACTTACATCGAGAAGAGTTGTCTTTCCTGCACCGGACGTTCCCATCAACGCAGTCAAGGTACCAGGCTTGACGAATCCAGATACCTCATCGAGCAGTCTCCGTGGCTCGCCCTTGATTTCGATGTCGTAGCTGACATTACGCCAGGTGAAGATGTCAGTCTGAGCAGGAATGACATTGACGTCTCCTCCCCCATCTTCCTTCTTCTCAGTCTCTGCAACAGCCCCCGAAGCGCCACTCTCTTCATCGTCTGTCTTGCCTTTGGCCATGTCTGTCATGTACTTTGGCACATTGCCGCGTCTGAACACCAAGACCTCAGCAGTTGATGTAGTCTCAGAGTTGAGCTCCACTGCGATGAAGTAGACAGCCATGAAGCCGAACAGGAATCCCAACAAGATACCAAAGTTACGCCAGACGTGGCCGTAAGTATAGCTGTAGCTAGCTTGGATGAAAGCGTCTCCACCGACCGTGAGCTCTCCAGCGACGGCTCCACGAGTGTTGCAGATAAAGGTAGGTCCAGTGAGATCTGTGTAAGCTGGCACGAACTCTGAACAGGGGAACCTTCGTCCGTGAAACTCGTTCGCGATGAGAACCTCGAAAGCATAGAAGATTGGGTTCAGCCATCTGATCCAGCCAAACCAATCCTTCATGTACTTGACCGGGATCACGAAACCAGTGTAGATGACAATCGCGAGAATCAGGACACCAGAGAGGGCCATGGCTTGTGAGATCGTCTTGGTAATGGCGGCCATGGTTCGAAAGATGGCAGCCATGACGAACATGGACGTGAAATTGATCAGGAAGAACAAGAAAAAATTCCCTGCGTCCACACGAAGGCCAGCCAAGAAGTACAGCGTGATGTTGAAGGCGGTCGCCATTGCAAACTTGAGTGGTATGTCGAGCACAATACCAGCGACTGCTTCGGTGGCCGGGTGATAGAACGCGTAAGACTTGTGTTTCTCAACGATCGGTCGCTGGTCGTACAAGCTGTTGATCTCGGAGATGGCAGCAAGAGCATTGAGCAAGATAGCAAAGAACAGGGTTGCGCCTTTGGCAGTAAATCCGCCTGTCGCATCTGGAGTCTGATAGAATACGGAACCGATGATGAGGGCCATCATGATGTTGGAAATGATCGGTGTAAAAGTCGATGCCTTGTCGTTCCAGATCCGTTGCCACGCGCGCTTCATGTTGAGCTTGATCTGCATTGGAACACTGACGACGTATGGCGACTTTGGTCGCGTATGCTTGGCTTGAGCATCGCGCTTGGACTCGCGGAAAGCTTGCAACTCGCTGCCGCTACCGACTGGGTACTGCTGCTCATAGTCCGCCATCTCCTTCTGCAATTCGGCGTATTCTGGGCTGCTCTTCCAGTACCGCTCAAACTCTTCAGGCGTGCGCGGCACCTTCTGTTCAAAGCCGTCCTTTGCCTGTCTCTCGGCGGGGTTGGTGATCGAGGTAAGGAAGTCGCCGGTGGTCTGGCGTTGCGGACAGAACCAGCCCATGCGCTCAAAGTAGTCCTTGGCCTTGCCGGCCTTGCCATAGAAGATCTGACGACCCTCGTACAGGACGACTGCTTTGTCAAAGAGATCGTATATGGCCTGGCTGGCCTGGTAGATAGCAATAGCATGAGCTGATCCCTCGAGATCTGCGGTCAGTCTCAGTGACTTCACGAATGTCAATGCTGTTGCTGAATCGAGACCACGAGTGGAATTGTCCCAAGCAGCCAATGCAGGGCCGGCGAGTGCCATTTCCGCGATGGACACACGTTTCCTCTCTCCGCCCGACACACCTCGAACGAAATCGTTCCCGACCTTCGTGTTGTAGGTGTGGGACAGTCCGTACACAGCCATGACTACCTGTGTCACGTGCTTCACAACCTCTTGGCGTTTGACACCGAGTGGGCGATGCTGTGGAGTTCTGAGCGCTGCAGCATGTTCAAGCGTCTCACCAACAGTCAGATGCGGGAAGTGCTTGTCAATTTCTTGATTGTAGATCACCTCTCCCTTGAATTCTTTGATCATTTGCTTTTGAGGAATGCCGTTGTAGTGGATAGTAGAGCCCTCGTCGAGATTCAGTCCGTGCATTTGGCCGGTGATGGTTTTCAGGAAGGTACTGCAACCAGAACCAGGTCGTCCGAGCACGATGAGTAGCTCCCCGCTCTTCATGAGGCCATTGAAGTCGTGGAGAATGTGTCGAGGCGTCTTCTTCAGGTTGAACACTTCGCCGAGTCGTAGCGGCGTCATAAACATGCTGCCGACATTCTTTTGAAGGTTGAGCGCTGCTCCTGTGCCGCTCACATTGACCTTCTTGAAGGTGATTCCAGCTCGCTTGAATTTGATACCCTCTTCGTCGAAAAGACGCAGAGTCATGCGAACCCACTTGTAAAGGTCGAATTTAGGCGACTTTGGATCCAACACTTCGTCGTTCAGCTCGAGGCCTTCGAGCGTGCCTTTTCGCTGCAGCTCCTCATCCTGTGCTTCCGTGGCAGCCAGACTAGGTCGTCTATCAACATAGTATGATTGCGAGCGCATAGAGCTCGCCAATCTTCGCAGCACACCTTCATCGTTCGCGTTAATCGGTTCAAAGCGTTCATCGCTTGTCGTTGATGGGTCGCTAGATTTCCAGTCCTTCTCGCACGCCGCAACCTCCATTGGCTCTTCTGCGGCTTCTCGCCCGTCCTCTGTGATGTAGTGATGCTCGATGGGAGCATTTTGGCTGATATTGGCAGTCTGTTGATTCGATGAAGAGTTGGTCAAAGTTGTGCTTGTAGTCCTCGACTCTCCTGGGCTCTGGCTGTGACTGACAGTGGCGTCGGTGGACTCCATTCTGTCATCAAAGGCCTCGCCTTGGTGCTCTGTGGGGATGTCGAAAATGCTCTGCAGTCTAGATGGGTCGTAGTCTGGAACTGTAGGACCGGAGGCTGGCGTTGTTATGTTGGGAGCAAGGTGCTCTGTGTGCTTGTTTGTCGACGACATGGATACTTAGCACTCTGATTCAACCTTGCGGCTAGAGCCTCCGTCACGTCCGTAATCGTACCCAGACCGTGCCTCGTCACAGGAGTCAGGGTATTGAGGCCAGGAGTACCCGCGTTCCGTTCCACAATGCAATAATTGGGACAGGTCAACCGTTAACGCCGATCACAGCCAGGTATTATCCTAGACGCGTCCGGGAATGTCAGACGTGCTGGGGCCGAGGCCGCCGAACCCGATGCCCTGCCAAAGAAGCTGACGGTCGACGTATGTTTGGTAGGTGTAAACAGCTCGTGAAGATCATCACACTGAAAACCCTGCGCTGACCTCTGCCTTTCATAATTCTGCGCTCACAGCATCCGAGAGCAAGCGTTGAGCCTACCAATGTGCCACTGCCACCGAGCTGCTGAGCAAACCGCCTCATTATTACGAGAACCAATTAAGCATGGAGCTTTACACTTTCCTGTCCTCGCCCACTGCCACCCAGCCTTTCCAGGTCCAGGTAGGGCCTGCAGCCTCATACGTATCGCGTCCGCGGCATGCCGACTACATCGTGCCTATAGCACATGCCGAGCTGAAGTTGTGCATGTGAATAATGAAAGAGGCCGCGTTCTGCGACTGCTTAGTGAGCAGACTATTTGTGGTATGCAGAATGTCGCGCCAACCCGTAAATCACCCGGTACGCACACCCTCCGCGTAGATATTAGTCTTTAGCGACGACAAGATCGTATACTCTTCAGCCTCTTGCCTAGGCCAACTCTCCGGGCTCTAAGGTGCCTTTATACCCCGATCTCGAGTCGATTGCTAGTTAGAACCCTACCGTATAGACCCGTGACTTCGGCGAATCTATGCATACCTAGGTACCACAATGCATGAGTCGCAGCACGGGATATGCCGAGATCCTTGCGTCGAAATGGTGCAAAATTTGATCATCAGTAGTGCTGGGCAACGAGGGACCATGTTCGTATGAAAAGTCACGCCATAATACGTACTGTATGTTACTTCTAGAAGTCTAGAGGTATAAATACGTAGGAGAATCGAGGCGGGAAAACTTTCTTGCAAGATTGCCTATCACTCTTACGATATGAAATCTCCCTACTTCCTACGCCCACAGTTCCGGGTGAAGCCGGTTGGTAGGGCTCAGTCGGCCAGCCTTGTTGTTCCAGGAAAAGCTCAGCCTCCAAGCCTTCCTCACTGCACCCATCAAGGCCAAGCCTCGACGTTTTCATGGCATCTGCATACCTTCTCCACATCTTCTCTTAAATCTTCCAAGGCAGCATCAGAAGCTTGGGGGAGCTTAGCATTCGCAAGTCGAGCTTCAGCTTGCTGCCTGCGCTCTTGCCAAGCCGTGCGAACGGTTTCGAGAAGCAGCTCCTCCCGAACGTCGTCTTGGGAGCCGAGTTGAGTATGCGAGATGTCGGGCACATCTTCCTCCAATTCTTGCTGCTGAATGTGCAGTTTCTCAACAGCCAGCTCAAACTCGAGTCTTGCTGGTGATGCATTGGTGTAGACGTCTTGTATTCCGGTCAGGAGTGGCTCGCCATCTTTTGACGGGTCCTGCTTTGGGTTCCGCCTTCGACGTAGAAATGCCTGAACCTCGAACCTTTTCTGCTTCTCCTCTGCGCGCTTTGCATGGAGCTCAGCTAAATTCTTTTCCGTCACCATGCGATGTCTGATGCCTCGCAGAACGGTCTTGACATTTGCCAGCTCGGCAGCATCTTTCGATATGCTAATACAGGTGACCTCCTTGTGAGGTGCTCGTATGACCACGCCTCCTAGAGTGAAGGCAGTAGTACCGCGCAGCCATTCGACTGGATAGCCCTCCTTTTGGAAAGCTTTGTAGATGTCGATTCCGTACAAGGGGAAGGTAGGGTCGACATGCTTGTGACGCGTCTCGTAGTAAGAAGTCCAGGACAACATTTTGTCGGTCTCGTACTGATTTCGATTGCTGGTATTTTTGATCCATCGTAAGAAAGGGCTTACTGTAGTTCTTATAGCCCGTGAAGCTCCTCGATGTCCTCAGGCTGGGGATGTGCAATACGAATTTTTGGTAGGTTTCAATGTCCTCAGCCTTGGCAATAGCATACTGGAGTGCTCGATAGCCAAGCGTGACCTTCACAAATCATATAAGTCCTCATCGTTCAAGGCAATCTCGCCTCCATGGTTCTCGCGAACGAAGCGAGGCTCTGCAGCATTTCCCTCTGCCGCCGTATCCTGTCCTGAAGCTCCTGAATCTCTTCTTCTTGCTCCTCGACAGTGCGATCCATGTCCGGCAACTTCTCGAGCTCTCGCTGCGCCTGTCTGATTCTCTGCTTGACATCCGACACTTTGGCTGGAAGCTCTTTCGGGTTCAGAGGCTTGCCCTTCTCGCCTCCATATGTAGCGCCGATATCATCTGTACCTTCGTCGTGTGGTCGCTCATCAGGCGGCACGTCTTGATTGAAGTGCGCGTCGACCTGTGCGAGGTATTCGTGGAGCAGCGGGAGGATATCGAAGGCTTGAGGTGATGGTAGGCTGAGCATCGACTTTGATGTCGCGTTGGCGTCGGCGTTCGTCGTCGTCTTCATCGGCTGCTTTTGCGCCATTGCGAGTCTTGACACCGACCGCACTATGACACTCAGCGCAAATGTTGGTCGCAACTATCAACATGCATACAGTATGCGCTGCATAATGCGGGCGTGGGCGGGTGTGCCTGTGCCTCCAAATGATCCCTGCCGCCGATGACGCCCGAGCCTTGGAGCTCTGCAGAAGCAAAGTGGGCTGTTTGGTGGGACCGAGAGTCGCCGGTTGAGAGGTGTGAAAAGTAGTGCTGTGTATAATTTGGTCGGTCTCCGTGTTGACTGTCAGATAGCAATTGTCGATAACGAAACAACAAATTATACACTCACACCAAAACTCGACGGAGTGACCGACAAGTCGTACTTGTTGCTTCACGAAAGTGTGATCGAAACTCAATCTCTGGCTATCGAGGGGTAAGGCAGGCCATCACGGTACTATCAGCACAGTATCGTGTCCACCCATCATGGTCCACGTCAAGCAGAAGGTCGCCCTCATCTGCATTGATGGATGGGGGATTCCGTCTGAGCATAGTCCTCCCGAGGGCAATGCCATCCTTAACGCCGAGACACCATGGATGGACGAGTTCGCAAAGAGGGACAGCAAATACGCGCAAGGCTACACCGAGCTCGATGCCTCGTCTCTCGCAGTCGGTCTTCCAGAGGGGCTTATGGGTAACTCTGAGGTCGGTCACTTGAACATTGGTGCGGGACGTGTGGTATGGCAAGATGTGGTCCGAATCGACCAGACTATCAAGAATGGCGAGATGAACAAGGTCGAGAATGTCGTCAAGAGCTTCAAACGGGCAAAGGAGGGCAATGGACGTCTTCACTTGTGCGGTCTTGTCAGTGATGGAGGTGTCCACTCGCACATCAATCACTTGAAGTCGCTACTGAAGGTCGCCAAGGAGACTGGCGTGCCAGAAGTCTACATTCACTTCTTTGGTGATGGCCGCGATACCGACCCAAAGAGCGGCAAGGGACATCTTGAAGATCTCTTGGCTTTCACAAAGGAGCAGGGAATTGGCAAGCTTGCGACCATTGTCGGCCGGTACTATGTCATGGACCGGGACAAGCGCTGGGATCGCGTGGAGGTTGGCATGAAGGGAATGGTCACCGGGGAGGGAGAGGAGACAGATGATCCAGTCGCGACCTTTCAAAAGCGTTACGATGCTGGCGAGCACGATGAGTTCCTGAAGCCCATCATTGTAAACGGCAAAGACGCGCGCATCAAGGACGACGACACGGTCTTCTTCTTCAACTACCGATCCGATCGTGTAAGAGAAGTGACTCAGCTGCTCGGGGACCAGGACCGTTCGCCAAAGCCAGACTTCCCCTACCCAAAGAACATCCATATAACCACCATGACCCGCTACAAGACCGATTTCAACCTGCCAGTCGCCTTTGCCCCCCAGGTTATGGACAACGTCTTGGCTGACTGGTTGAGCCAGAAGGGTTGCAAGCAAAGCCATATCGCCGAGACGGAAAAGTACGCACACGTCACCTTCTTCTTCAACGGAGGTGTCGAGGTACAGTTCGACGGCGAGGACCGCGAGCTAATCGACTCTCCAAAGAGCGTGGCCACATATGACCAAGCACCGAAGATGAGCGCCATGGGTGTCGCTGAGCGCATGGCTGAGCGTATCGCCGATGGCAAGTACGAATTTGTCATGAACAATTTTGCGCCTCCAGACATGGTTGGCCACACCGGTGTCTACGATGCGGCAGTGCAGGGTGTCGCGGAGACTGACAAGGCGATCGGTGTCGTCTACGAAGCCTGTAAGAAGCACGGCTACACCCTCTTCGTCACTTCTGATCACGGCAACGCGGAGGAGATGTTGACAGAAGAGAAGACACCTAAGACTTCCCATACCACGAACCGCGTGCCTTTCGTGATGGCTAACGCTCCTGGAGGCACGAGCTTGAAGAAAGAGATCGGTGTGCTCGGCGATGTGGCGCCGACTTTGCTTGATCTAATGGGCATCGAGCAGCCTAAGGAGATGGGCGGACACAGTTTGCTCGCTAGGAAGTGACGGATACCAAAGTACTGTGGATGGGTCGACGGCAGGTATGAAGCATAGAAGAGAGTGGTACAGTATAGATAGCAATGAATGATGACATGAATGCTGTTTCATTGTCCGTCCAGTGCAACCAAGACATCCGAACTCACTCTGCTGAACGTAATCTTTTGCAGTCTGATTGATCGTGTTTGCTCCACACTTCCATGAGACCTGCCGGCGAGATTTGGAGTGATGTGTCGGTGCATGCCAGACGATGGGCAGGAGATGGCTGTGTTGAGCTCATACCTTTTGAAAAGCCGGGGTTCGCGAAGGAACAGAATTCGGCTGATCGACCATATCTTCTGCCAGGCGCGTCCAATCGCACCAAAAACACACCAACATTTACCGTGTATATCAACGATGGTATAGTCATAATTTGAAGGCCAACGAGCAAGATCGGTAAGCTCGCCGTCCTCAACAAAACCCTAACGATCACATGACCCTCACAACGAGCGTTTATACTTACACTCCTGTCTCCACAGCCCGGCACTTTGCACAGCGAAGATGCAAGTGTGACGGCGTAACAACTTGCCTGAACGCGTGCTGCGTCTTTCTTGCTGCGAAGATACTCGCATAACAAGTTAACACAGCGTCTCACAGATCTTCCACACAAGTACGCGGTCCTGTGCCTCATGGCACGAAAGCTGCAGGCTTCCCGCCACTTTCGCAACTCGTGCACCTCAGCTCGTGCTCGAAATTCCTTTGTCGATGACCAGAATTTCACATTTCTGCTGACACCTCAGGTGGCGATGTACCGATGACTGTTTTGAGACGGGTGCTGGTCTGATCTCACACGCGCCGTTTCTGACTGCACACGCATGCGGTCAGAAGGCTTGGCGACGAAGGCAAGAAGAATCACGCGCAACCAGCAGGCACACAGTGTGCAGTCAAGATGAACTTCTTAAGCGAAGTCGCCGCCGTGGGAAGGCGGACTGCCGTCGATGCTCTGCAAAGCTCGACCATAGACCACGACGCGCCCTTCTCACCCGAAGTACCTGAAGATTTGAGGCACTCAATGCCAGACCTATTCGACCGATTTCCTATCGTCTTTCCGTGGGCGAAGCCGGAGCCTGTGGACCCTGCTCTGCATAATGTGTGGATTCTCGACAATACTGCCTTCCGCACCCCACAACCAGGAGACAAGCGACCAGATCTAGCGGACATCGAGCCTGCGAAGAAAACCCAGCCGACCAGCATTAGCGAAGATGGGAGCAAGCCTCAGCCGGTGCGAGGTGGTAGTGGTTGGGAGGTAGAATTTGTGGCCTGCTACTTCATCAAAGGTTCTGGAAAGGACGTATCTCGAATCGTGTCGCACATCGCCCACGAGCTACAAGTCAGCGACGAGGACATCGCCACTAAGAAGCGCATTGCCGAGCGCGTTCAGCCATTCGCAGACACAGTCTTGCCCAAACGCACGTTACCTATCAGCATTGATGGCAAGGAACAGCAGACTCTTGGACCTTCAAACTACTCTGGCATCAGCTCTGGCCTCCACCAACTGCACTTCTCGCCGACCCAGCAGCTCTCGCCTTTTGTTTCCAATGCAATCAATCTGCCGCCTCCTTTCGGTATCCCAAGCGTCACAGTCCCTGCCGAAGAGCGAGGCTGGGCCGTGATCTCCGACATTGACGACACCATCAAAATCACCCAGACTCCATCGCCGCTCGGGATTCTTCACGAGACCTTCATTGTCGAAAACCCTACACCAGTCCCTGGCATGCCAGCGCTTTACAGCCACATCCAGTCGACACTTGAGAACCCACCATTCTTCTATCTCTCTGCATCCCCATACAATCTCTATCCTTTCCTCCGTCAATTCCGAGAAGCACACTACCCGCAAGGCACCATCATTCTTCGCGATGCTTCCTGGCAAAATCTCGGCGGCCTTATCGCATCTTTGAACCAAGACACTCAAGGTTAGTAGTATCAAGCCATCATCCGAAAACTGAACTCTTGCCAACAATATCGTGATTCAGAATACAAAGTCGACCGCATGAAGAAGATCCATTCCTGGTTCCCACATCGTAGAATTGTATGCATCGGCGACTCCACCCAGCAAGACCCAGAAACCTACGGCGAAATTGCCCGCAGCTTCCCCGGCTGGATCAAAGCCATCTACATCCGCAAAGTCGAAGGCATCGCAGAAATGGACGAACAGACCAAGAACGGTAGCGAGCGTTTCCAGAAAGCGTTCGAAGGTCTGGACCATAATCTCTGGCATGTCTTTACTGACGCGAGCGACCTCGCTGAACGCGTGGATGAGCTTAAGCATCGGGAGGGAAGACAGTGAGTTTTCTTGACTGCTGTGGAGAGGCCATCTGCGTTCTTTGCTGCGCGTCTGGATTTCGCCCTGTCTTTCTGGGCTTGCTTTATTTGGCGTCATTATACCCACATCGCATTGCTTTGCACTGCATTGCTTCTGCTTTGAGCATCACAGAATGCTAATCCGCAATCTTTTGCACATCTAGTGTCTACGACGGCCCCGAGCTCAACGTCATGAAGACTTGGTCGTGGTAGGAACGCGGCTGTATTGTGCAGTGATTGGGAGTGGAAGACGTCGGCAGTGCTCGGAAAGATTGGCCGAAACTGCTGTTCGACTCTTGGATGTGAGCCGAGGACACCCATTTGATGAATCGAGATTTGGCTGGGTAGGTAGATCATGAACGTAGCCATAGCGCATACCCTCGCTCCACCTAGACTCGGGTGCCAAACACGTCGCCGTAGCTGCCAAACCCATTACAACCCCACTGGCTCCCAGGCGAAGCTTGGATCGTTTGTATCTGCTGCTTGATCCAATTCCACTTATTAAGCGGTCGTGTCGTGGAAGAGATGTGGCGGTTGTGGTATAGAAACGCCGCACTGGACGCCAGAGCGGATCCGATGACTAGAATCATGATGTGCTGAAGCCAGAAGAGATGGCAGTTTGAGATGGAGAAAGGGAGGTTGTGACACAGCACTTCTGAGAGGCGGTGTCAGCACACATCATATGAACCAGAACTCCCGCTAGGTAATAGAGACCTTGAGAAAGCGCGATTCCACCGCCTAGTCGCCTGTTCGGTGTATAAGGTGGATACGAGGGTTACTACCGCATCCTTCGAGCGCCCATTCGAACAGGGGTGAATTCATGAACTCGTAGGCCTAGACCGTGCTTTTAAATGCGCGCATTCAAAAGCATATAAGACGCTATATTCACGATTAGTAGGGGTTGTAATCCTTCGTTAACCGTAAGAAGTTAAAGGTAGCCCTAAGGTAGCCCCTAATCGGCTTGGCTTATACCCCTAATCGGCTTAGCTTATTAAAATGGCTTCTTAGTACCGCCGAACAAGCCATGTACTACGTACGGCGACGGTAAGGTAGAAATGGCTATTAGGTATTCGAGGGGTGCGAGAGGGCTCTACTTTATATATATAAGAGTCTAGGTATATAGACGTTGCTATAATTAGAAGCTAGGCTTGTAATAGGAGGCCGCAAAATAGAGCCTAGAATCTAGGTTTGATTGTAGCATAAAGGCTATAGGATAAGAGACACTTCCGGAGGTAGTATAGGTCTTAGATTATTAGTAAACCTGTCTAAATTCTCGACAATAGCTACCCTAGGCACCCCCTCTAGTCCTAGTCGAGTCATCGACTAAGGTTCCGGCTCTTTAACTCTAGCATTTAATACTCTAGCTTACCTACTATTAGTACTACCTATACCTATTCGAGTACCTCTATAAGGTCTACCTCTTTACATAGATGTATTATCCTTACTACCGTAGTACTCGCTCGGAAGCCCGCTACCTACTATCGAGTAGCCTATCTAGTAGCTACATAGTCGCTCGATGTCCGTAGCTAGCCTACTAACTAATAAAGCTTCAAGTTGTAGCGATAGTAGTATGGATTAGACGCCAATTTCAACTCTAGCAAGGCTAGTTATTCCTCGAGGGATAGACACTTCTTTAACGGCTCATTTGTAGCGACAACAATAGGCTATAGTCTAACAACCTATACTAGAAAGCGACTTACAATCTTCTCTTATTATTATTAAGGACTCGTAGCATAACTTTAACCTACCTAATAGGGTTAAAGACGACTATAATCGGGTCTATAGAGATAGCCGTATATCCGATAACTTCGCCTTACTAATTATTAAGTACTTCGAAGCCAATTCTAGCTATTATGTCGAAGGCCAAATGAGAGATATAATTAAGCGCTACTAGAAGTAGTATAACGACAATAGGCCTACTAGACAACGTGCTATCAAAGGCATAGATAGCCTTATTCGTAGGTAGATTGCAAAGCGTATTGTTAAGTATAGAGCCTTACTTATAGCTTCCGGTATAGTTACTATAGACATCGAGTTTATATAGATACTCGATCGCTTTAAGGATACTATATTATAGAACAATAGGAAGGTCCGTAACAAACTTCTTACCGCTAAAGAGTTGCGTAGTTATGAGACTCTAGCTTAGTAGGTCTAAGACAATATACTCCGGGTTATGTCGTAGAGGCTCTAGGATCTAGTAGTAACTAATTATCCATTAATACCGAGTCTAGTTACAACTCTAGTACCGTTAACTCTATTAACTCGATTAACTCCGGCTCTTCTCCTTACTAATACATCTAATGCTCCTACGATACTATATACGACGCGGCGTCGCTTGGATATCGATAGTAAGAAGTAGCTAAATAAGGAGAGGTCGTTGAGTCGTATATTAGAGCCGTTTCGAGATACTATTACTATATTAGCTAAGCGACCAAGGACTAATTCTAAGGCAAACAACTACTATCTAATCCGCTATATAGACGACCTAGATAACCGCTCTAAGAAGCGTATAAAGCTAATGCACGCCTCTACGGTACGTTAATTTAATGAGCTACGAGCCCTTCTCGTTAGCCGTATCGGACATATTCCTCTTATTCCCTCGTAGCTATCTTAGGTTATAGACTTTAGTCTAGATAATAATATGGTTACTAATGTTCATACGCCGATAGGAGACGGTAACGACGGCTACGATAGCGATAGAACTATCTTGTAGGTATTAGAAGCGTTAGATATTAGAGATTAATAATTATTAGTATATAGATGTTCGAGTAATCGAGATTTTAGACTTAAGCGAGTTAGAGTAAATCGGACGTACAATAGGCGGGTTTCTAAGCTCTAATATGGTTCTAGATTTAGTAAGGAACTTAGTAGGAGACGAACTCTCCGAGATTTATTACCGTTGTTTATATACCGTTAGTTGTAATTTCGGACTCATTTTTTCGGACTTATTTTTTCAGACTCATTTTTTCGATATATTCTACTATTCTCTGTCTGCTCTATTACTACGACCTCTACGAGCAAGCTAAAGTACTTTTAATATAGTAGAAGAACCGTCCGACGCTCTTCCGTATCTTGTCCGAGTAGTAGCGAGAGAATATACAAACATTAGCCAAACCTTAGTATTATATGCAACTAAACCTCATTACTAATCTATTACTAATCTTTATCGCTATTATTAATAACAACCTCGCCTACATCTTCGACATTACTTCCGACCTTATATCTATTACCTACGACCGTCGGGCCTATCAAATCCGGGATTATAGTATGTTCTAGCGGTTCTAGAGGTAGCTAAGTACCCAAATAATCGCGAATACTAGGTATCGACAATGCGTAGTAAGTAGCGACCTTGTTTTCGCGATAATATACTAGGTAGTTAGTTAGCAATACCGCTATAAGATAACAAGATCCTATAGGCATTAGGCCTGTTCTAAGACCCTTCTTATAATCGAAGAAACACTAGTTATTAGTTATATTACTAAACCCCTATTCGACCGACTACCGTAGGGCTAACTATTCCTTCGTAACCTACGCCTACGTAGGTTTACGATATCCGCCTCTCTTCGACTTCTATAATCCAATAATACTATTAACCTATCCATATGCCGCATTACTAAAGAGAAAGAGCTTGTCTTAGAGAGAATCGTTACTAAACAACTCGAGCTATAGCTAGTTAATCTTGGACTCGCGTACTAGTCGACCGTTACTATAAGAGCCTAGATATAGTCTATTAATAAGCAATATTCTATTAGGTAGCTATATACCCTAGAATTTGAGACCATGCTAGTACTTATAGCTATTATAGAATACTCGCTAGTTACGTAATAGTCTTGCAATCTTGCGTACTATACTATCGATATATCCCTAAATACTACTTACTCCGACCGAGGGTTCTAGTAACATTGCTAGCTATCTAAGGTACTACTTTGTAAGCCGTACTCGGTCGAAATATAGGAAGCTCTTCTATCGTAGTACTATCTAATACACTACTACATTGAACACGTACGAGATAGTCGATACTAAGTAGCTAAATATATCGTCTAAGTCCTTCTAGAAGCCTAGACTAGATAACCTCTTGTATACTATGTAAAGTACTGTTTCCGGTAGCAATTTGAGACCTCTTAGTAGCCGGATTGAGGCAATATCTAGTAGCTTAGTAAGCTCCAATAACTCGGCTCTTATAAACCGGAAGTTACCCTAAATATTAGCCTCTAGATAGGCATTAAGATTGAACCTATTCTTGGTATATTCTCGTAGTAGTTTATATAGTCTATTGCGCCGAGACTGCCGCATCTAGTATTTACGAGAAGACTCGCCCTCTCGGCGTAACTAGCGCTCCTTATTACTACTATCGTTGTCGATATATTTAGCGCTAATAATTACTACTATTGCGGTAGTTATAGTAACGAGAATAGCCTCCGTATCGCTATCGAGATCCATGGTTTATACTACTATCTACGAGTGTAGTTACTTAGCAAATAAGGGTTAGAATAGGCCTCTTAGCTACGCTATACCTATTACAATTATATGCTAAACCTATTACAATTACATGCTAATTGCTAGCTTCTCAAGGTCTCGAATAACGCTACCAATAATCCTTCACTTAACGGTTACGGACTAGCGCGAGATTGGAATACCGGGCGCAACCTAGCAACTTCTCAAGGTCTCTAATGCCAATGCCAAAGACCAAAAACAGTCGAGGTGCAACGAAAAGTGGGGCAGCTTGGCGTCTTGGCTGATCTTCGAAGTGATGCTGAAACAGCTCTGCGACTGCGACTGTGAACTTCGCAACAACAACAACACCAACACCAGAACGCACCATTTCCGGCCCAGCCACCCGCGCTCAAATACCACACAACAACGCGACGCGTACAATTGCCAGTCGATGAGCTATTGCCTCTGCTATTGCCTCTGCCACACCTCCACGAACTCACATTGCGATTGAGCTGAGACCAGGAAAGCTCACTGAATTCTGCGCACCAGATATCTCACCTGTCTCTACAAGAGCAAGCAATCGGACCGGCGCACGAGAGGCGCACCTCCGACTGTGGCATACCATCACCGAACGATAGCGAGCACCTTCCGCGCTGCTCGTCTTGAGTTCTTCGTGTCCACGGACTCCGAACACACCTCGAGCCCATACAGCTGAATCGGCGCTGGGCAATAACCTCCACCTCATCACCTCCACGAGGCCGCACACAAAATCACCCGCGCAATGGCGTCAGGGCTTGCAGACAAGCTCGAGACCACCACACTCAATGATGAATCCCCAGCCGGCGACTACAAGCAAGGCCTCAAGGCACCTCCGAAAGATGGGCGACAGCAGACCGAGGACGTGACGGCGACGAAAGGCTTGGAATTCGAGGACTTCTACCTCAAGCGAGAACTCTTGATGGGCATATATGAAGCTGGATATGAGAAGCCCTCACCCATTCAAGAAGAGACCATACCCGTGGCATTGACCGGACGTGACATTCTGGCTCGAGCGAAGAATGGCACAGGAAAGACGGCCGCCTTCGTCATCCCTACTCTTGAGCGCATAAACCCGAAATCAGACAAAATTCAGGCCCTTCTCCTTGTGCCTACGCGAGAGTTGGCACTTCAAACCTCTCAAGTATGCAAGACCCTCGGAAAGCACCTTGGCATCAATGTCATGGTCACCACCGGTGGGACTGGTCTTCGCGACGACATTATTCGATTGAATGACGCCGTACACATTGTTGTTGGAACTCCTGGTCGTATTTTGGATCTGGCAGGAAAGGGAGTCGCCGATCTATCAGAAGCCAAGACTTTCGTCATGGACGAGGCAGACAAGCTTCTGTCTCCAGAATTTACTGTCACCATTGAGCAGCTGCTCAAATTCCACCCCAAGGATCGCCAGGTCATGTTGTTCTCTGCCACCTTCCCGGTCGTGGTGAAAGATTTCAAGGACAAGCACATGGCAGATCCACACGAAATCAACCTCATGGACGAGCTCACCCTCCGCGGTATCACCCAGTACTACGCTTTTGTTGAGGAGAAGCAGAAGGTGCACTGTCTCAACACCCTCTTCAGCCGTCTCCAGATCAACCAGTCCATCATCTTCTGCAACAGCACGACTCGAGTGGAGCTCCTCGCCAAGAAGATCACAGAACTTGGCTACTCATGCTTCTACTCTCACGCAAAGATGCTGCAACAGCATCGAAACCGCGTCTTTCACGACTTCCGCAATGGTGCCATGCGCAATCTTGTATGTTCAGATCTTCTCACCCGTGGTATCGATATTCAGGCTGTGAATGTCGTCATCAACTTCGACTTTCCCAAGAACGCGGAAACCTACCTTCACCGCATCGGTCGTTCAGGTCGCTTTGGTCACTTAGGTCTGGCTATCAACTTGATCAATTGGGACGACCGCTTCAATCTCTATCGCATCGAGCAAGAACTGGGCACCGAAATCCAACCCATCCCCGCTTCAATCGACAAGAAGCTTTACGTTTACGATGCACCAGAGAACATTCCCAGACCAATCAATACTGCTCCACCGCAAAAGCAAATTCAACAACCACAACAACCAGGCAGACAGCAGGGTAACGGACAGGACTTGCAAAATCCTGCCAACCGTACCACTGGTGGATATCGCGGAGGCCGAGGCGGCCACCGAGGAGGACGCGGCGGTGGTGGTGGTGGTGGTGGTGGTGGTGGCGGTCAACGTTACGACCAAAATGGCTTCCAAGGCCAGCAGAGACAAGGCGGCTACCAGCAGCGGCCCAATCAGCAACAGATGGCCCCAGCTGGTCCGCCTGCGGCTCAGGCATAGGAATCCTGAATCGCACATCGACCAATCTAGCGCAATTTGTAGCAGTATCAAATGGCGTTCGGGTGGGAGTCCAGACCAGAAAGGGATGAAGCGTTGGCCGGCGTGCCAACTTTCGGCGTTGACTAACGGGCATGACTGATGATATACCCGGTCCTTTTGTTCCGGTGTTCACGTTTCGACATGAGCGGTGCTTCTCGACGGGCTGAGTGATTCTTGGCCTTTGACGACTGCATCGCTACCTCCTTTCTCCTTCCGGAGATGACTCTTCGACACACTTATCCTATCGATCACATACTAGCCAAGTGCTAGACGACACACATACACCTTCCACAACACAGCATCTACGACTACGCGACTTGTATCAAGGTATCATGACCACAAATCTTTCTTGGTCTTGCCGACCCACAGGACCTACATCTTGACGACATTCAGTAACAGCTTCTGCCTTGGATGAAGCTGCCATGCTTTACACAATTTTCGAGCGCTCCGATTTTGGCTCGACACATTGACCTTGTTGATCACATCTTCTTCACTCATTCAGAAGATGCCGGATCAGTCTGGAACACTTTCTTTGCGACTACTCTTTCGCTTGGGCACGACAACACCATTCGACTTGACAAGGGATCACGAATGACTATGCCGACGACAGAGGAGCGAAAGGAAGATGGACTGGTGGAAAGAAGAACAGCAAAAAAGCTTTTTTCTGGGAGGCAAGTTGAGCGGAGGATTGTGGTGTAGGCTGCGATCCCTATGCGACTGCGGCTACATATTCCGATCAATGGCAATTATTTCCCTCGCACGTTCTCGTTCCTGTGCAGATATATCAGTCTTGAGTGCCGACTTGGTCACCAGGCTATTCGAGACGTGCAGACTGCTTGTACCTTTACACCTGCGCAATTCTCCAAGTGATGTACGGGCAGATGTGGATGTGGTGGCAACTGCCGTTCATCCTTTGCTCAGGGAGCAGTTTAATCGCGACTGCTGTCGGCATCAGCATACAGCATACAGCATACAGCATACAGCATACAGCATACAGCATACAGCACCCAGCATCCAGCATCCAGCATCCAGCATGATCTGCGTGCTTTTCCTCCTCTGCAGTGCTGTCGCTGCTGACGTACCCTTCCAGATCAAATGCGGCGAACTGGGAAGCAGCACCTTTCTACAAACCGCCACCGCACCGCTACGCCATTTCCTGTCGCGCCAAGTGCACAACATTGGCGACGTTTCCTGTCCCAACAAACTTTCCGAGAACGAGTTCAAAGCACTTGACATTGCAACATGGCCGCAGTACATGCGCTTGAATCACTCTGCCACACGTACGCCTCTCCATCGCTAAGCGTGGGTGGTTTTAACATGCTCATCACCACGCAGAGCCACCAAGACTTCGCATCTCTGGCTTCGCCTACGCTCTGGACACTTGTCGCTCGTCCTGGTCATACCGTCGCGAGACGCTTCGGAACTTCCTGATGTTGACTGGTGGCGATCGACTTTTGCCCCCATCGTCGCCCGCCGCAATGTCAAGAGAATACCTTGCACATTCTGTCGCCGGAGCAGGAATCTCGATCATTGTAAACGACACTGCATTCCAGAGCTGCACCACGACCAATCTCTACGGCCATTTCGATGCTTTCTTCGACTTGCCTCCTGGCCTTCAACTGGACTACAGCGCTACGCAACTTCGTGTGGATGGCTGTGATCCGCCTCTCAATCTGCACTCAACCATCCCATCCACGCTGAAAGCCTTCAAGATCCTCCCTCTCAACGATCGCGGCATCACAATCCTCTCTGACCTCGACGATGTCCTCAAGAAATCCGAGGGCTGGAACCTCAAGCGCCTCTGTCTCTACACCTATGTATATCCCTTCCAGCCATGGCTCAACATGCCCGAAGTCTTCAAGAGATGGAGAGACAGCGATCTCAAGGATCTCCACTTCCACTACTCCACCGATGCCCCAGAAATGTCACATTCTGCATACACCGCACTCCTCGACCACTATCCACTAGGCTCTTTCGATTTCCGTCCCTGGAGCTTAGTCAACGCAACCATATCCCGAGTCGCAAGCATCGAGCGACTCATCAACACCTTCCCTCACCGCCAGTACATCCTTATGGGCGACGACTCCACTCCTGGCCAACTTCCCGCGTACGTTGACATCGCAAGCCGGTACCCGGCGCAAGTCAAATGTCTTGTGCTCCGCAGATCCTCGAAATTGCTCGACAATGTCATCGATCCGAACATGAAGCAATTGCAAGGCGTCAGGCATCTGCTCTTCACTTCGCCTCGTCAATTCCTCAACATCACGCCCTCTGAGCTTGCCAAGAATTGCACTGCTCTCAGCACTGCTGACGAGCATGGTCTGCATGTCATGAATGCAACAACGATGAGTGGTCGCATCAGGTCTTGGGTCAACACATTTGATCAGTTTCGGAGAGCATTCTCGACGTGTTACTTTTTGGGTTTGAAGAGGCCGTCGTATCTTTGTCCTTTTGATCGGAGGTATGGGACGGAGTTTGTGGAGGGTGGAAGGATGAAGAGTGAAGAGGATGCGAGGGTGGATGAGGAGTGGGAGGTAAGTTGAGTCTAATAAAAGCGTAATGGGAACGCATTCGGGACTTAAGTCTATAGTCTATAGTAAAAGTCGTCGATATAGACACATCAAATAGTCGTAGCGATACTGACTATAGTAGATAGCCGTTCTACGAGACTACTTGTCCTAGCTATTATTAGTAAAGCTTATCGTACTTATATTAACTATAGTAGTAGCTTTTTCCTAAAGAAGCTACTCGGCCTATATAGTCTATATCTAGCGTAATCGAATACTATATCTAGTCCTTATTCTTATAAGTTACTCTCTTCTCTATATATCCTATTATAGTTCCTTCTATTCCTCTTTTAATATTTTATTCTATTCGGTTTTTAGAATAAATTTAATTTAGAATAAATTCTAAAAGTATATATATTATTAAAGTAGAAATATCGAGTACGTTAATATTATTTAGGGTATATTTTAAGAGCTCTTATAGAAAGGCTAGTAGTATTATACTTATAGTAATTATTACTATCGATATCTAGAGGTATAATACGGTTTTCTTCCGAAGATCTAGTTAATATATTAGGATTGTTTGTGTCGTAGTTGTAGCTTATAATACTTGGACCTAGCGCGTCTAGGAGGAGGATTACTAATCATATAATTACTAATCATATAAACAGACTCCGACCGCGATGAACCTTCTCCTTTTCTTGTTCCTCTCGACTTCAATTTTCATTAATATGACTTTACATGTTTGAGGGGATTCGGTGATGTCAGGGTATTGCGGCAACAAGATACTGGATTATATTGGCGGCTTTGCAAGGCTCGACTCAGAACGTGCCCACTGACTGCCTCCTCTGCACGTAAACGACTGGGCCTTGGTATACATGCCGGCCTTGCACGAAATAGTATATCAAAGCTATGATGAACACACCAGTGAACATGACGATGGCGTAATTCATGCTGTCAGGTGCTACCGGCGTCGAGACCGGAAAGCAGACCCAGATCATTGCAAAGCAGCTATACAGGAATGCAAAGCAGTTAATCGGCAGACCGAAGCGACCCAGCGACCATCGACTGTGAGGCAATGGCTCGCCACGAAGTCTCTTCAAGGCGATCGCGCCGATCGAGATTGCGTACGTCGACATGAGGGCTAGAAGCTGGAGGGAAATGATCGCGTTGCTGTGACATTGTCAGTAAAGACGCCTTGAGATGATTGAGTGGCTGACTTGCAAGGCAATTGTGCTCCCCAGATTGATCAGTGATAGCAGTATCGTGAACCCGTAGGTGACCAGGATGGCATTCAGTGGAATCATGAGTTTGGGATTTACGGCACCAATCCAATTGTATCCCGGTAAGCCCTTATCGCGCGCAAATGCAAAAGTCTGTCGGGAAGTCGAAGCAAAGAAAGATGTTGCCCCAGCTAGACCAAGAACGATGATGACAGTGGTCAGACCCACGGCGCCGCCAGTGGACCCCGTTCCGCTCTGGAAGACGTAGATATATGGGAACCCGCTGACCGAATCAAGAGCCGCTTCGACGTCGGTAAGGCAGAAGCAGTACGTGACAAGCATTGCGAAGCCCATGCTGACGTTGAGCAGATACGACCAAATCATGCATCTCGGCACAATGATACTGGCGTCTTTGGTCTCTTCTGCCATATGTGCAGCTCCATCTGATCCGATGAGGCCATAGATCGACGTCACTTGGCCAACAAGCATACTCAATCCAATGCTCGACCAGCCACCCGAGTTCTCGAATGTCGTAAAGACCTGGTATGCGCTGTTCTTTGCGCTCAATATCCAAAGCACTATCAGCACTGTTGCGAATCCGAAGATGTGCAGCACAAGGATGAGGCCTTCGACGAGTGGCAGTTGCTTTGCTCCCCAGGTGTTTAATAGCAGGCCTAAGCTGACCATGAGAATGACGAAAAGGTATCCTTGCCATTGCTGAGGAGAGTAATCCTCATGGGTGATGGCAATGAGACCTTGAATCTGAGTGCCAAGCAAGAACATTCCCGAGCAGGTACCACATTGCCAGGATAGAGTGCTCATCCAGCCTGCGATATAAGAGATAAACTTCTGATATCTCATGGGTGAGAATTCCGAAGCCCACTGCGGTCTCAACGTCAGCAGCTTTCCCTATCCGTGGAGATGCGGAATTGGATCAAGACATACATGATACTGTCCACCTGCAGTGGGTGCCATACTGCTCATTTCGGCCAAGGAAAGCACAATAGTTCCGAAACAAACGAAGCTCCCCACGAACATCCAGATCATGCCGCCTGTACCACCGTTCGTCAAGCCGGCCGCGGTCGCACTGAGCGTGACCTCCCATGTTCCCATCGCGACAGCAACGAATCCCAGGATACTGGTGAATCGGAAGTTTCTTCGCAGCTCTTGCTTCTTTCCAAGACGTCGCATGTCCTGTTGATCTGCATAGGTGCTGTCTGGCCCGGCGAATTCGTCATCCTGTCCTTGGATTGAGACATGCTGGCCGCTCTTCAGCTCAAATTCTGACGAGGCCATGCCGACCAGTCTGTCCTCGAGTCTCTTCGAGCGTGAAGAAAGAGGAGACAACGTTGAAGATCGATCCCGTTCCACCTGAAATGTCTGCCACAACATGAGACGAGACCGCACCAGCCCATGCTGAGTGCCATGCCACTAATCACATCGCGTGTTCTGCACCAAGTGGTCGCAGCACGCTACAGCAAGCAGCCTCGGAGCTTGATCACTTTCAAGTCTTGCCTAGCTTTACCCAGATCTTCTCCAGGGCCCTGTATGGTTTATCCGCAGTCCCCGGTCTCGGATCTTATTCGGATCAATGCTTAGCCTCGACGACATCAACCATTACCATACCGACCGCAATCGCCATTCGTCTTGCCAATTGTAGTAATGCTACTACCGTCGATCGTTGAGACGCGGATTTGCCTCCACTCCACCCGCCAGCAATGCCAACAACACTACGCGTTGGCTATCTGCGCTTCGCACGTCGCTGGTCGGCATTTGGAAGCAATGGTGAGAACTTGCCTGGGAAATACGCCGGAAGCTCACCATAATGCTCACACATTTGGAGCAAGCGGCCGCGCGTGCTCATTTTCCCAGTCTGGGACACAGCACGCTGGACGGCTCTGACGACGTCTACGGATGTTCAGAACACATTAATACAACGGATCCGCTCCTGCGCTGTCGATCGACGCATTGAATGAAAGCGGCCCTGGAGACTGCAACGACATAGCAAGCGATGGCTGAAGCTGCTAATTCGTGGAGCACAGCCATCACGGATGACAATCATGGCCCGCTTCTGTCGATTGCAGCGAGCTTGATGCTCGTGGGCATGTTCATGTTTCTCGCATTCAGACTCTACATCAGATGGCCTTGGAGACAGTTGATCGGCTGGGACGATTGGGCTGTGATTATTGGGAGCGTGAGAGCAAAATATCGTCCATCTGAATTTCGATTGTGACTGACATCTGCTTAGTTGCTAGCCTTTGGGCAAAGTATTGCTGTGTTCCAAGCCGTCAAGTATGGTCTTGGGCAGAAAGTCAACGCCAATTCTCTCGAGCTGAGGACATCGCTGGAGCAGGTGAGAGAACATACGGGCACAACACATGTGGTGAGACCAAGTACTGACCGAGCGCCAACCAGTCAATTCTGGCTAGCGACATCCTCTCGATCATGGCCTTGACAGGCTCGAAGCTCGCGGTATCACTTCTCATCTTGCGACTGTCGAGTTTCAAAAGGCATGTACTTGCTTCACGCATCGTCACTGCCTTCATCATCCTATGGGGCGTCACAAGCACAATCGGCACGGGCATAATCCGATCGAACTTTAGACTTGGACCAAAAAGCGGCTGGATCGGCGTGGGGACAGTCAGCTTCATCATCGAAGTAGCACTATTCCTCCTACCCATCTACCTGGTCTGGAACCTGCAGATGAAGCTTTCGTCGAAACTCACCATCATCATTGGATTCGCATTTCGGATACCGTGAGTGTATATCGGTGGTCTCTGGCCGGCCGGCTGGCTCGCTGCCTTTCAACTGACGCATAATCATCTGCAGCGCGAGTGCCCTGACTCTTCTCCGAGTCCTGGCCGTCGTCTCCATCGTCAAAGGCGGCGACAATCCCGACGAACGAACCATCGACGTGTTCTGGGAATACCTCATCCCGACCATCTACACAACAATCGAAATGCATTACTCTCTAATGGCCGCGACAATTCCCTGCATGCATCTCTTCCTCAAGAACTTCGAAACGGGATATTTGAGGACGACGGCGGATCAGATCGATCCTTCCTCAACAAAAGCCGGAAGTCAGACGGATTCGTATGTTCTCGGGAGAACTTCGAGACTGTTCCGTGCCGATGGAGTCATGACGACCAGCTCCGTCGTGCATCCCGATCATATCACCGAGGCGGAGAGTACGATTAGTGATGGCAGCGATAGAATCATTGTCAGACAAACGGTCGATGTCAAATGGGATGATGGCAGGAATTGATTCGCCGTCTTTCTTTCTTCTCCGTAGACTGTATGCTTTCGAGACACACAAAAAAAAACAAGACCGGATGAGTTGACGTGCTTCTACTAACTTCTCCAGCCTCAACATTGGCATTGCCTGCCTCCAACCCTGCGAGCTGAGAAGCGTTGTACGGTAGGGTTTTCCCAAAAAACAACAACAACAACACTCGAGTTTGGGGCAGCTGCTAATGGATGGATGGCTGGATGGATGGATGGATGTACTCCACGCATCAGATACAGTGACCATAGTACGTGTACTGGAGCCCTGGTGTCGCCAGCCAGCACAAAATTTCTTCAGGGTGCCATTGTCGGCTTCGCGCTCGCTCGCCCGTCGTCGGGACTGACTCCTGATGCGCTGGTCCTGCTTATGATGACACGAAATGCACAGAAAGGCAGACGACATTTGAACGAGCTAAGATTTCTCCTCCTACTCAAGTCTACAAGATACAAAGTATGATAACATGATGCTGAATCCTATCTCTCATCACCCTGTCGAGCTGTACACAGCAGTACAATGCCTGCCACACTCCACCTTTTGCTCGACCCACCTCCTCCTACCATCTCCAAGCGTCGCATACGCTCTAGGTGTGATGTGAAATCTATGCTCCTCTTTCGCGCCGCTCGACTTCTTCGCTCGCTTGACCTCAGCTTCCATGTCTAATGGCTGCAGATACGTGGGTTCAGACATATTGTTGCGCTTGCCGGTGCCAAGTTGGTAATGTTCGTTTCCTCCCCAGAAGACGATATCGGCACCCCAATTCGTGTCGTCGTTGCTGGTGTGCTGGCTCGCGTCGGTGTAGGTGATATTTTGCATGACGGCTGCTGCGTGGGTGCTGCCGACCGAGAGGTGTTGTAATCGGATCGGGACTGTGCTGCTGGTCTTCTCGTCGTACTCGAAGAGGCCGGATAGAGATGGGATCTTGCTCGGCGTTGATTGCACGTGCGTCCATCTGCTGTTGGCGAGTGCACCTCTGATGCCTGAGCCAAAGGCGAAGGTATCTGCCGTTACTCGGCCAATCTGTAGCTGGGTTCGCGGGTCCAGACCGTCGTCTTTGGGTGATGCCACGCGGGTCGCATCTACCGTGATGTAGCTGTTCTCGCCTCCTGCTGCAATGTGCGTGATCTTGGGAGTCTGCGACTTGCCGGAGTAGAGTTTCTGTAGGGGTAGTAAGGATGGCGCATCCACGATCACGGATTCTGGGTTGTAGTCGAAGCCGAGTTGGCCAGATGCATTGTCACCCCAAGCAAAGACGCGGCCATCGGAGTCCAATGCCAGGGAGTGGTGGTCACCACAGGCAATCTCGGCGATATTGAAACCTCGGAGGGTTGTAATCTCGTGAGGCTGGTCGAATGCGCCTTCTGGTCTGGTCAGCCATGTCAGCCCTGGCACTCCCAGCTGGCCGCGGCTCGGGAAGACATCAGAAGCTGAGGCAGCTGAGAAGACGCGGCCTTTGCTTGTGAGTAGCAAAGCGTGCTCTAAGCCAGAAGAGACAGCTGATATCTTCTCGCCTCGACTGAGATTGGGAGGCGTGATATTACGATATGCGATGTTACTGTTGCCGCTCCAGAATGGGAGCCAGCTTGACTCTTGTGGCTGCGGCTCGTTGGCCTGATCTTCGGCCGAGGCAGGAATGCTGTATACATTGCCATTCTTCGACAAGCCCAAGATGCGGTCTTTCGAGATGGCTAAACTGGTCAAGTCCTTGCCTTGTAGCGTCTTGACGGGTGTCCTGACATCCGGAGCGTGTCCCACGCCCCATTGTATCAGATCACCTCTTTCATCGATTGCTGCGCCAAAGTTGCGATCCAGCTTGAGATCTCGCAGAAGCATGCCGTCAAAGTATGCTATCCTCCTCGGCGTCTTGATTACCCTCTCATCGCTGTCTGGCGCCACAACACGGCCGCTGTTGCTGCCCCATGCATATACGCCAGGCTTCTCCCAACTGCGCTTCACCTGGTGATGCTGGCTGGAGATCATATCTCTGTTCTCTTCCAAGCTGTTCGATTTCTTCTTCCGACTCTCCTCAAAGACCATCGGGTTCTCTTCCTTGTCCGGGGCTTCGGCATGACCTTGTCGCACAAAATTGCCATTGTTCATGTAGAATTGGGATGCTGTGGCCAGACCACCAGCTGCCACCACGGCGAATATCGATCTTCGGAGTTGGGTCTGCTTCCTCGTCGCGCGGGCTTGGTAAGATAATGCGGCAACCCGCTCGACCTGCTGGGCAAGCCTTGACGCATTTCGTGTGCCGTTCGATGGCGTCGCTGCTTTGGTCGCTGCTCGAGCAACCTGCTTGGTGCTCATTGTGGTTGATGGCAGTGTTGTGGGCGTTTTCACTGATCATATGCAGCGATCGTTCAATGAAGAGGTCGCTGGCTGTGGCAGTATGCAGTATGTAAGAAGTTGATCGAAAGTTAATCTGGACTCGTCAACGTCAGCGACAGATCTCGGTCTCGGTGGCACGGCATGCCGAGCTTGGAAGGCCGAAGATCGGGCCGGCAGATGGCTAGGCCTCTTCCTGACATTCATTCACCTACCTCCTCTTCCTCATTTTCACATGTCAGTCCAGCATATGCATCCATTCCGTTCTACTTGTTCTATCGAACGCCCACGAATCACTTCTCGGGCACTGTCCACTGATGCCATGGCAGAAACATGCATTCGTGTCACTCCGATTTCGGAACTTTTGCCCCTGAACAGACATTTGTACGCCGGCTGAAAGATCAAGCGGCCGGTGAAAAGAATAGAATCTGGTGAGATGCGGTGCGGTGGATGGCTGTACGCAAGCATACCACGTGCGGTGTATGGCTGTACGCAAGCATACCACGTGCGGTGTATGGCTGTACGCAAGCATACCACGACCGGCGCAACCTCGCAACTGCTCACTGAGTCACATTGAAGTCGAGGGTATAAGATCAGATAGGTCCTCCTTATCAGCTTCTAACCACAGCAGCTTTCACCATGGCATTACCAGGCGTCTTCAATGCAGCCCAGCTTTCTAGCTACCTTACTTACGTCGGAATCGGGCCGGGACACCTTCTGTACATGCAACGCTTTTCTGGCCATGCTGCTAAAGATATCCATCTCCTGACCCAGCTTCATATCCACATGATCTCTACCGTACCATACGAGAACTTGTCTTTGCATTACAACCCCACGCATACCATCCAGATCAAGCCCGAAGGTACGTTTCAGAAGACCGTCGGCAATGCTCGTGGTAGAGGAGGATACTGCATGGAGAACACCATCTTTTATCATCACGTCTTGAGAGGCCTTGGCTTTCCTTCATATTTGGCACCGGTTCGCATCAGGCATCGCGTTGAGGGAGTGCCGCAAGGAGACTATAGTGGCTGGTAAGTGGCCTTCACAAGCGCCGACGAGCTTTGCTAACGAGACAAGGTTGCACCTTGTGATCATCGTGATGCTCGCCGATGGCAGCAAATGGAGCGTCGACGTGGGTTTTGGTGGCGATTGTGCGACTGCACCTGTACCGCTCGTCCACGACCAGCCTCAAGTCAATCTGGGGAATCAAGAGATTCGCCTTTGGCGCGACCATATCCCAATGCAACTTCTCAGAACTCCAGAAACGAAGCACTGGATATATCAGTACCGAAACAGCAAAGACCAAGACTGGAACAGCTTCTACGCATTTACCGAGTACCAAGCGATGGAGCCTGACTTTCACAATCTCAACTGGTATACTGGATCACACCCAGAAAGCTTTCAAACATTTACCGCAATCATCGTCAAATTTCTGCGACGGCCCAAGGTCAGGGATAATGATAATGCATCACACGCAGGCGACCAAGAAATATATGGCAAGCGAATGCTTGTGAATGGCATTATCAAGGAGAATTTGGGCGGCAAGACTAGTGTCGTCAAAGATTGCAAGACTGAAGAGGAGCGCATCGCAAACCTACAGGAATGGTTCGGTATGACGTTTACTGAAGAAGAGCGAGAAGGCGTTAAAGGCTGGACCACGGAGTTGCGCGGAGATGGAAGTTCGAACAGTGACGAAGTCTGGCATGTGAAGAGAGGAAAGCAATACCGGCACGAGTATCAAAAGGTGCAGAATACTGGCTGATAGTGCTTGTGTTGCTTCAGTCCGAAGCATTGAACAACTGTCAAAAGCTCATTGCAGTCTCACAGATACATGCCTGATACTGATATTCCCCTGGGTCACGCAACGCCTCCCGGCTTTTGGCGCACCCATATCGCTTAAAGTGGTTGGTTGGAACACTCAGAGATCGCTGGGATTGGCTGGGCATGAGGGGTTCTTCAGCTACGACACAGTGACTAGAACTACTTGACGTGGACTCCTTCAGCTGATCACCTTTGACGCGCCTCCATATTCACGAAATGGCAACAGGACAATCTGTAATATCTCCATATCAATATGAGCCTCTGTCACGACCGGCGATAGACTCAAAGCAGATCCGACTTGTCACTCTCCATCATGGCGAGCTGGCCGACGAAATTGTGATTACCATCAGTGTGCAGGACATCCATGTGGGGATTTCACAATCTCATCCAGCAGTGAGCGAGAAATACGAGGCGCTTTCGTACACATGGGGAAGCGATACTCAGACCCGGGAAAATGTCACCGTGCAAACCGGTTCGGAAGTCAGGCACCTGGAAATCTACGAAAACTTGTTCACGATTCTGCAGACTCCACGCCTATCTGATCGAGACCGGATGCTCTGGATAGATGCTATCTGCATCAATCAGGATGAAAGCGATGATCAAGCCAGACTTGAGAAAAGTTGGCAAATACCTATGATGCATGAGGTGTACGGCGCAGCCTCTCGGGTCATCATCTGGCTGGGACCAGAAGCGGATGACAGCACTTTTGCCCTGGCCTTCCTTCGAGTCCTGGGAGAAAACTTCGCTTTTGACCTGACGACTCTCGAGCTGACTTCCCAAACCAGAAGCGAACAAGCGGTGTTCCTGTGGAACAACTGGGGAAAAGGCTTCACTCATGATCGAAGAGAGCATAAGGCCGTCGCAGCTGTGCTCCATCGACCCTGGTTCACCCGTGTATGGATACGTCAAGAAGCGTTCGCAGCACCAGATTCCAGCCTCGTTATGTGTGGTACTGCAACAATCACGTTGGGCAACTTTCGAAACGCAATCCAGGTGCTCTCGCTCAAGGGGTTTGATGCGGCAGATCCTAACCACGAACGTAATCTGGTCCTCCTCACCACTGCGGCATCTGTCTTCTACAAAGGCAGTATGAGCATCCTTGAAACGCTTGCACGCTTACGTGGGGCTCAATGCTGGAAGCCACAGGACAAGATATACGGCTGTCTCGGCATGATCAAGTTAGCAACAGACACTGCCTTCGTCGACACTATTCCGACTAACTATCCCAAAACAGCAGAATTGTTCAAGCAGTTCTGTGTGCAGTACTTGCAATTCTTCGGCAATATTCAATTTCTCTATCAGGCGGGTCTCTGCCAGCGCTCCCCAATGCAAGGTCCCTCCTGGATGCCTGACTGGACCGTGGACTTCACAAGGCTAGATCTCAGTCTGGAGCGGGCAGTCTCTCACGCGATGCGGGCAGATGCTAGCTTTATCGACAACGACATTCTCAGAGTCAAGGGCGTCTTTGTTGCAGAAGTCACCCAGGTCGCGACTCTCGAGCAGACTGGCAGCCCTACAGCCGAAAGCTCATGCAGAGCCGTAGAATCTCTCGCGAAAGTCTTGAGAAAATTCGTAGAACCGGGAAACGAAGCACAACTAGATGCTTTCGGCAAGGCCTTTTGCACTGCTCTTCTTTGGCTACGCACGCGACTCGAGAAAATCGAGGCCCATCGACGTGATTTCAAATGCTTTTTAGCAGACATCATAAAGGAAGGGAAACTGCCACCATATGTCGATGTCCGAGATCACAACTCGATTCCAGTGCTTCAATCCACAATCTACTTCTTCCAGAAACGACAACTACCTTTCCTGTCCACGAAATCTGGTCACATCGGTATCGGGGCAGAAGACACTCAACCTGGCGATCTCATAGCCGCCGTGCTGGGGCTCAAGCACCTGATACTCATCAGACCCACCGAGAGCGCCGGAAAATATCAACTCGTAGGATCCTGTTTCATGCATGGATTCAATTGTGGCGAGGCTCTGCTCGGTCCACTTCCTCCCGATACCACACTTGTACCTCGCCTCACAGAAGCTCAAGGAATCCACGAATCATACTACAAGAATGAAAAGACAGGCGATAGCACATTCTGGGATCCTAGAATTGACTGGACCAAATTGACTCCTTGTGAAAGCGAGCAACCCCAAGGCGAACCACGAAGAAGAAAACTTCCCGACGTCGACTTCCTAAAAACGTATCATGATTCCAAAATTCTAGACATGGATATGATTTGAGACTCGGAAATTCGTATTCGCTACACTTTTCAATGTTCTCCGTATTGTGGTTCTTCGGCTTTAAGGTAAATAGGAGGGAGACTTGTTAAAAAACAAAGAAACTACTGGGATATGTTTCAGTGTAATTTATAACTATATACAGAGTAGATCGATCGTACACTCGAGAAGAAGGAGAAGGAGATGCAGCATCATAGCGAATGTTGTTGACTTGTCCCGGCGCCGACTAACATTTCCCCCTCGTCTATCTACTACGTGTTGAACATATAGATAGCTAGAGATCCGTTTGTGGGGATTCTTGTTCAGTACGCGAGTTCAAGTGGTGGGTTCTCCGAACGCTTGTAGCTGAGCTCAAGTGGTGGGTTCTCTGAGCGCTTGTAGTCCAGCTCACGTGGTGGATTCTCTGAGCGCTTGTAGTCCAGCTCACGTGGTGGGTATTCCGAACGCTTGTAGTCCAGCTCACGTGGTGGGTATTCCGAACGCTTGTAGTCCAGCTCAAGTGGTGGGTACTCCGAGCGCTTGTAGTCCAGCTCACGTGGTGGATTCTCTGAGCGCTTGTAATCCAGCTCACGTGGTGGGTTCTCCGAGCGCTTGTAGTCCAGCTCACGTGGTGGGTTCTCTGAGCGCTTATAGTCCAGCTCACGTGGTGGATTCTCCGAGCGCCTGTATAGCTCTTGGTTGCCTTCCCAAGGGTCAACTCGCGTGTTTCTCAAGGAAGAAGCCATTAGTACCAACCTGTTGTATGTTAACGCTTCATTAGCCTACTCGACTCGTCTGAATTCTTACCTTGTAACGGCCGAGCGATTGCAGGAGCAATCAAGATTGCTTCAAGTACTAGGGAAACGACCTTCATCCTTTCTGAGTAGGTTTGTTGATTGTTGATTGACTAGCTCTAGCGGCTACTGTCGAGACCTCAAACAATGTTAAGGGCGAAAGATGCTGAGAAGTGCTACTCAAGTTCGTCCGCTACGGGGCACTTAAATAGTAGAAGAGTGTCGTATAGTCTATGATAACGTGCTTGATTTGGACCTTGTTAGCCGTGACTAGTGGTTCCGCTCTATCTACAACTAGAGTAGCGTCTACTGCACATACGAGCATTAAATACATGGTTACATCTCTAAGAAAAGCTTACCACCCCATAGGGCATAGACCTCCTCGTCTAGCAAGGTCAGGCCGCTAGAACTTATCTACGAAATGTTTGCCACATCGACAAGCGATATGGAGATCGAAGTGCAAAAAATTATAGGTAGTACTACTCCTTTGCACGTCTCGATCGATCGAAGTTGAGTAACTCCATAGGTACTATCTATGCTTTCAAGGCTACCTCGTAACGTGGGATTCTCTGAGAGAGGCAGCACGTATCGTATAGGGATTGTATTCGTCTTATCATATCGTTGGAACTTGATATTAAAAGCCCAATCCCAACTCTCTATAGAGTGCGTCTTTGCCAGGGAGGGATGTCAAGAGTACTCCCGGTTCTGCAACAAATGTATGATTCCGTACAGTCTTCGGCATTTGGTTTTCATATGACCAAGCCCGTACATTGTCAAAGTCGTGGCACTTATGTTGCCTCTGAAAGTCTGGCAGAATTTTGCCCTGCCGATCGATCCATATCGAAGGCAATATAGTAATATCGGACAGGCACATCAATCGTTCTCGTAGGGAATCAATACAGTGGTCTAGGAATGTCAGTCTCATACTATATCGTTGGAAGGGACATGCTACCATACTTGTATGAGCTATATGAACACCCGTGACAGCATGATTGTTACGATGCTTCAGATACCAGTCGCGGTTGTACCATAGAGCTCTTCTTAGTGCATCCTTGTAGAAGTTAGCCATTCATTGCGTTTAGATTGGTTATCGATCCGGTTGTTATGCTTACAAGACAGTGTAGTTGGTGCATGACATCGAGCATTGCAATAAAATATTCCTCGCCAAGTAAGTCTTTAGGAAGAGTGACGTGCCGTTCTCTCTCGAGGTCAAATCGATGGGCCTCAGATGTCGGAATCAGAAAGTGTCCAGCTTTGTCAGTGTAAGCACGAGAGCCCGATTGTCTGCCCTATAGAAGTAGGCCCAAGGTCATGTCTTACAATTTAAGCCGAGAGACTCCCAAGCAGCATCGACGTCGCCCTCCGAAGGGTGCTGGGTGAACCTGCTAGCTGTGTAGTTGAAGGCGTTGAAAGTTTCGAGACGCCATGATCGATCGAGTGTATGCAACGGTGAGGGCTCTTGGCAATATCAGAAAGGCATACGGTAGCAGTCTTGTACAAAACATACTCTCGACGTATATGTCTCCGCATTCGTCTCTAGGACACTCTTTGTCCTGGCTGTTGAGTGATTGCATTAGTATGGCTGTAAGCACATTGGACAGCAGCACTACGGCCACCAGTGCTAGGCACAACCATCGGGAAAGCGCCAGCCGGCGGTCGTGAAAAGTTGCATCAGTCTTCACGTTCCACAGAAGCAAGTCATGTTCGTTTATGCTTCCAGATCGTTCGATTTCCTCGTTGTGCTCTTCTCGAGTATGATGCATGTTGAGATGATTTCTCCTGTGTATCCTTCGACTTGCGATGTGTATATTCGTGGAGGTTGGTTAGCACTGCGACTGGTGAACATTGAAGGGGCTGTGCTCTCCACCTTGCTCGCCCTTACTAGCACATGGAACCCGACTAGACGAAAGCTACGCCGTTGCACATCGTAGCGATCAAGAACGTAGTATGGTGGCGAGGGCCACCTTCAGATACGATATGCACGTCGAGAGACGACCGCTAAAAGCAAGAGTGCTCACCTGCCTGATTTGATATCAGGACAAGGGTACATTAGCTCATCCACAGGTCTCCTAGTATACCTTATCGCGAACTAGAGATAGCAGCTGTCAGACATCTATATCAAAAGCGTGCTGCAAGGCTCGCAGTATGAGCATTAGCAGTTCGTAAACGCCCTAGTTTGAGCGTGCTCGGGTAGAGGCGGCATTGCTGTCGATGCAACGTTGTTATCGTTAGTTCTATCGTCATCTTCGTATCACGAGAGCGTGGTGAATATGAGCAGGATGGCATTCCATCGGATCGCAAGCCGTCTTGCTCCTACACTCGTGTAGCGCTCATCGGTGTCCGTCACAAGACTCACAACCAAGGCATCGTTGATGGCCCGGTGAAGTGGCGCAGAGACATAGCAAGCATGCTTTGACAGCTTAGGACGAGCATTTGTGTTATGCAGTAGACTCTTCCATGTTTACGCTCCATGCTTGCGGATGGAGAAGTCGCAAAGAAAGACCCGAGTTTGCTTGCATTGGCTGCGACTGGATTGTTCGCGTAGCACTGAGCAGGCCTCCTCGAAGGAAGGATTGCTGGAATTTCTGTACTCATTTACAGCCGGATTGTGATATGCAGAATGTCGCGCCAACCCGTCGATTCGTCCCAAGTTACACACTTGTAGGGTTCTGCCCGACAATCGACTCGATATTGAGGAATCAGGCGGGATAGAATGCGCAACCCGATAAGAAGTCGATGGGATGTTGTTGTCGGTGCAAAGTATCGTTGATTTAAAGTTCCTCTGGAAGCACAATTAGCTTCCAAATAGTCACACGCGGACGAGGCCGATACGAATTGCCGGGATATACAGGGGGATATACGAAGCTCGGAAGCTCTCGTGACTCGTCTAGGCCTATCGAAGCCTTGTAAACTCTGCAAAGGACAAATCAAGTATGAAACGATGACCTGTGAAGCAACAGGCGAAGAACTCAGATGTCGGTCATGAGTTCATGTAGTTACTCTCCGGAAGTGGCCATACCCTGCACATAGTAGATAGAGTTTGCAATATGAGCCATATAAAAAAAAAATTTGTTATCCTCGCACCTGGCGACGGCAACGGCGTTGAAGCCAAGAATCGTGGCCTGAGTACTGCAGACTATATCGGCATAGCTATAGGTATTGTCTCGGGAAAGATGATTTCGATTGGGATGGGTCTGGTTCGTTTAGGAGAAGACGGCCTTCGCTTCAATCTTGAACGCCACTATCAACACCCTTTGCGATACTGACTGCATGAGTAGGCTCTGATTAGACTGGATGTCACTCACTGGCGCGCAGCCTTTGTCATCGCTCTTGCACTATGTGCAGGCCTGTATCCTGCCATGCAAGAGGGACAGCTCCGCCATTTTGCGTGAATCCACTACTTGCAAGATCTGGTCGCCTTCGAGAGATGTTGCTCACTGCATCGAAGTGTTGATTTTCAAATGGCCTGCTCTCTCAGTGCACTGCACTGCTTTCTCAAATACTGCATCCATTCCTCAGCAAATACCTCCAAGTCGACATAGACCGATCACCACTCCCTTTAGGCACGTCCGCCCCATCATCAACCGGCCTCCCTTGCAAGAAATCCTCCAATCTCGCCGCCACTCTCCGTCTGGCAGCTCGACCAAGATCTGCCTGCCCACCTTTATCAAACCCCGCGATAGCTTCCACTCTCGCTCTCAGCTTCACCGGAAACTCTACATCATCATCCGGCTCGAGTGCACCGGCCTGTAACCAAGGCGTGAACAGATCGCCATTTAAATACGCGACATTCAACTCCAGCCTCTTCAAATTCGGCATAGCTTCCAAACACCTAGCGAAATTCATGCCTGCTCTAACACTCAAACCCACCTGAATATGCGTGATAGCTTCCCTCTGCCTCATAGTCAGACCCTCCATAACAAAAGTCTCCATGGCAAATTCGTCGTTGAACCAAAATGTTGAAGTACTATAAGGCATGGTGGAAGTATCTCGATAGAACTGCCGACATACGTGAAGGAGACTTATGCCTGTTGCTGGGCCTTTTGCGACGGAGCTGCAGTCGAGATGTTTGGACGTGTGGTTTCGGATACTGCCTTGAGATTCGGGTTTGAAGAGGCCGCGATGGTCTTTGCGTGAGGCTTGGCTTAGAGCGTAGGCGTCGGACCAGTCGTTTGAGGGTAGACGGCAGAGTGTTGCACCGAGGTCGCCATGGCGAGAGCTGCAGAACTGGCGGATGATGTGTATTGTTTGGTGGCCTAAGACGTAGTGGTAGACTGCTTCTTGCAATTCTAGGGGTAGTCGGAAGAAAGGTGATGCTGTGGCGAGTGATGTTCCATCGTCTGCATCTAGCTCCGCCATCACGATACTGTGATTCCTCGTGGCGTGATCAATATATTCTCTGGACTCGTGAGACTTAGCGGAAGCTCTCTCTGGAAAACGTCTACAGACGCTGGTGGCGTTTGAGCTGATCGTATGAGGATGAGGTCGAAGGCGGCGAGGTCGAGGTCGGAGCTCAGAATGGGTGACTCCGATGAGCCGAGAGAATGGCCGAGGACCCGTTTAGCCAACATGAAGAGTGAACCAATCGTAATAGAACAATTGGTCTGAGATGAGAGCAAGTCTCCGGCTTCAGATCAAATCTCTTAATTATGCTACATACAGTGCATTGCGATGCAAGCCTCGTCGCTCTATCTCATGCCGCAGATCGAAGCTTCACATGCACATCTTTGCTCCAATCCATGTAGTACGGCCAGAGGTAGAATACATCATGAACGCCGTTCCATGCCGCACATGCCTCCTCATGCTCCACGTCTACTTGTAGAAATCAAACTTGTCCGCCTCGCTGGTACCCTTGACCTGACTTGTGTATGCGTCTTCAAGATCTTGCTGAATGATGTTGTATCGGTTCTTTCGCACTGCACGTAGACCCGCCTCTTGCATGACTGCGGCGATGACTGCACCGGATAGTGGATCGTTTCGCACGATCAGCGAGTCGAGGTCGACCTCAGGCGATAAGCTCATCTTGGAGGCGATGGTGCTGAAAATCAGTCGGCGTTCACGTCGGTCCCGCAAGGACGGGAACTCGATCTTTCGGTCAAGTCGTCCGGGTCGGAGAAGAGCTGGATCTAACGTATCGGCACGGTTCGTGGCCATGATGACCTTCACGTTGGAGGTCTGATCGAAGCCGTCCATTTGGTTGAGCAGCTCGAGCAGGATGCGTTGCACCTCTCTGTCGGCACCGGTCTGCGCATCGAAACGCTTGGTAGCAATGGCATCAATTTCATCGATAAATATGATGGCCGGGCTGTTCTCTCTCGCCATTCGGAAGACATCACGGACCATGCGAGGACCTTCGCCAAGGTACTTTTGCACGAACTCGGAGCCAACAACACGAATGAAGGATGCTGTTGTGCTGTTGGCCACTGCCTTGACCAACATGGTTTTGCCAGTACCGGGAGGTCCGTATAGCAGCACGCCACGGGGAGGATCAATACCGATCTGCTTGTAGAGGTCGAATTGTGTTAGTGGCAGCTCCACCGCTTCCCGAATCTCCTGCTTCTGCATGTCGAGGCCACCCACGTCCGCATACGTCACATCAGGCTTCTCGTCTGCGCCAAGCATGGCTATACTGCTGTCAGCCTCGGGCGGCAAGATGTCGACCAGACTGTTGGAGTGTCTGTGCAGCGCCACACTGGAGCTGGGCTTAAGCAGTTCGCGGTCGAGTGTGCTGAGGATGCGAACGACATAGTTGCTGCCGGTCGAGGACTGCACGATGCTGGTGTTCTGGTCGATGGCTTCCATGAACTGGCCTATGACGAGCGGCACACTTTGTATGCGCTTGATCTCCTCCTGTGCGCGCACCAGTTCCCGCTTCAGACTCCGCTGTTCATCCTTGATGTACTCCTCCTGCAGTTTGATGTACTCGAGTTGTCGCTGCAGTTTCTTGTACGTGGCATATTGGTCGTCTGAGTCTGCGAGGCCTTCGATGGTGTCGATGTTTGCGATGGCTGAGCTAGGGATCTGGCGCTGTTGGTGCGGGTGGTGTTGTGTCGACGGGTTGATCACGTCCGCGGAAGCCATCTTGGCGGATATCTATCAAGCTTGTTCAGGCGTGCGGAGGATTATCAGCCTGGTATAGCTGTAGACGATGATAGGGCAGCTGATGGTGGAAGGTGCCAATGCAAAGGCAAATGGGTAATGGGTGTGATGGTGTCGCAGTGACGGTGATGCCTGCAACCTGATGAGGCTCTGCGGGAGCATCCGCTCTCGAGAGAACATCTCCATAACAACACCCACGCTTCCCTTCCCTTCCCCCCATTCCGTCCACTCCCAAACATGCTGTATAATCTCCTAGGAAGTACTCTCTGGCCGATGCCAAGCAAAGCCTCGATAATGGGCACGCGCCTTGGCTCCATCGGCTGCATACTGTTCCGACCAAGCATCAGACATGGCCAAATCGGCCTGCACAGGCTTGCGCTCCAGAAACAATGCAGCTTCACGGCGAGCACGAATGACTGGGAGCGCTTCCAACAATGGACGGAGGAGGAAGATCGAGTGGTAGTACAACAATCTGAGAAAGGCAGCACCACCCGCGACATTAGCTCACTCCTGCGCAATCGCTCTGTCAGTGCTGTGGTGAACCGCCGCAGAATGCTTGCTATCAAGGGGCTCCTTACAAAATACACCCCAAGAAATGAATTTACACCGGACGAGGACTCGCGCTTACTTGCAGCAAGATCACAAGGTCTTTCCTATACTTTTATTGGAACGCTTCTTCCCCACAGACAAAAGACCAGCTTGTACCGGAGAGTTGCAATGCTCACCACTAGTTCGTCGCGAAAAAGACGTGCTCGGTCATGGAGCGCTGAGGAGGACGCCTTACTCTTAGACCTCGTCAAATGGTCGCCCACGCGCTGGAAGGACATTGCAGACAGACTATCGGGCAGAAGTATTCAATCGATGCGGGCCCGTTATAGGTTGCTTGTTGGCTACACTAAGCGAAGCAAGTTCAATGGTAGGCCGAATACTTGGAGCGATGCTGAAATTAAGGGAGCTCGATCTTCTGCTTGATCAAGGAGTCTCGCAGTGCAGCATTGCCATAAATCTCGGACGGTCACTGATCAGCGTGCAAAATCAAATACCCAGATGGCAGGCATCGAATGGAGACAGGAAATCTCCTCCACCATGGACCCAGGAGGAAAAGAGCAGTCGGCAGCAATGCGCAGCGAAGGTGCAAGCCGAGCGCATATAGCACGAACACTGAACAGATCTATCCTCCCTATTGATCACATGTTGGGGCTAATGAACATTCGGCGGCAGAGACAGCAAACTCCAAAGCGCTGGACCACAGCGGACGCCGAAGTAGCATTTGAATTATACAAGAGCGGCGTTTCCAAGAAAGATATAGTACTTCGTCTTGGAAGAAACCTCATTGCGATCAGAGGCAAGATGCGAAGCATGGAATTTGAGACTCGGCGACGGTCCTCTCCCAAAAAGGGTTCGTAGAGAGTGCTCTCTGATGGTCAGAGCGATTGGGGGAGACATCGAGAGCCGTTCGGGCAGCGCATCGAGTTCAGGGCTGTCCGTCCGTGATCCATGCATACCGGCCACTGGTGTCTGTATAAACCAAAAGTGATCACGCGTAGCAGATCAAAAAAAAAACACAGTATACGGCATCCCCAATCGAATCCATATCTCTACCCTTACATGCTGCGCTATTTCAGACCCGCACGTACGACTCGGCCACTCCGATTTGGGTGGACTCGATTTGTCCCCACCAACGAGAAAAGTGCGCAGGGGACAGCAATGGGGATCATATATAAGTCGAGCGAAGGAAGTATTTGCGTGCGTTTGGATTGAACAGCGAGCTGTGATGCGGAACAGTGAAGCTGACTCCCGGATTCCCGACTTGGTGTTGGAGTTCCGTGCCAAAGCAGAAGTTATGGTCTGCAGCACACTGCGAAAAGTCTTCCATACATACTTGGAGCGCCTACAAGAGCTGGTGGTCGAGGGTTTTCCAATGTTGTGTGCCAGAAGATTCTTGACAAGACCGCTCGTCGGCGGTGTTGAACATCAGGCGCGGCGATCATCTTGCGACTGATGAGCTGCTGATGAAATCGGGCCAAGAATCCAAGTCCTGATCAGCTCCGTACCAAATCGTAGGCGCTGACACGTTGAAGCGCTCCATGCATATACATATACAGGAAGTCTGCTTTGACGAGCGTTGGCAGACAAGGCGTAGTGGACGATGGCTTGGCCACGGTGGATATGCGGTGAAGACTAGCAGAAAGTGGAGTATCGCTCCGACCAGCATCAAATCAACGGCGTGCTGCGTGTCGTTCACATTAGGTTATCAATCAGATAATCGGTTTGCATGAACCCTGCTTGGCCTGGTGCCGGGTGCGTCGCGTGGCACTCATTGGCGTAGGAACGTCTCTTTAGCGCTGATTAGGAAGGTCGAGGATCGGGAATGGTGGGCAGGCATCTCACTGAACAACCTCGCTTGCACAGCAGAAGTCCACCTGGCTTGCAGAACGTTCGACTCGCGAGAGGGATAGGGACCATTGGCCGAAATCTGTGGGCAAGCCCGTGAATCTCAGCAGGGATCGATCGACCGTGCGAACATGTGCTTTGCAAAGTGCTTTTCCTCGGCATTGCAACAGGCGACGCTAAATGTCTGCACTAGACTAGGGAATCAAGTTGGAGCTGACCCGCGTCACCGGACTAACTAGTGGTCGAGGGATTGTTGCGAGTGTAGTGACGGCGAAACTTTTTTTTGTGCTCCTCGCCCAGCATCGTTGACATCTTGTGCCGGTGTCGGGAACAAACGTGGGAGGGCCAGGCGCAATATCGTTCAACGCTTACTGCGATTTGTCTTATCAGATTTCGGTCATTGCGTGCTTGCAACGATGGCGGCAGTCCAAGAGATTCAGAACCAGAAAATACAATACTCACTGTTCCATGGACCTGCCGACCCACCGTTAGTGACACTCGCACTCGCAGACCTTCTTGACTTGCAATGCCAGCACTATGGAGAGCGCGAGTGTATCGTCATTCCTTGGAACGGAACCAGATGGACGTACCTGGACTTGCAGGAGCAAAGCTCTCAGCTTGCGCGATATCTCCAAGCAAGAGGCATTCGCCCTGGTGATAGAGTCTCGATCCTAGCAGGGAACAGAGCAGAATATGCCGCCGTCTTCTTTGCATGTATGCGACTGGGCGTCATACTCGTCATCCTGAACAACACATACACCGCTGCCGAGGCAGAGTACGCTCTGCAATACACAGGTATGGAGCCCTGCAAAGCTTCACAGAAGATGGGTATTGACTGTATCGTTGTAGAGTCCAAATTGCTGTTCGCCACTCCGTTCATTGGCCGACAAGATAATCGCGCGATGCTGAAAAGCTTCAGCAGGGCATCTGACAGGCTACCATCTCTCCAGCAGATCATCACATTGGATGGCAGCTGGGAAGACTTGGTGGACTATCGGCATGCCATAAACATTGGTGCTCGACTGCCGGAAGGTCCTCTGCAAGAGATTCAACGAAGCGTCAGTCCTCATGAGACCTGTAATCTGCAGTTCACCAGCGGATCCACCGGACATCCAAAAGCAGCCATGCTCACGCATCTCGGATTGCTGAACAATTCCCGCTTCATCGGAGATCGGATGAGCTTTACCGCAGAGGATGTTCTCTGTTGCCCGCCGCCAATGTTCCATTGCTTCGGGCTCGTTCTTGGACTGCTGGCGTGTATCACACATGGTGCGAAGATCGTGTACCCCTCTGAAGTGTTTGATGGCCCGTCTGTGCTCCAAGCAATCACCGAAGAACAATGTACTGCTCTCCATGGAGTGCCAGCAATGTTCGACACCTTGTTCAGCCTGCCCCGACCCGCCAACTTTCGGAGCAAATTGCGGACGGGTATCATTGCCGGCGCACCAGTCCCTCGGCATTTAATGGAACTTATGGTGAACGAGTTTGGAATGACAGAGTTCACCAGCAGTTACGGCTTGACGGAGGCTTCTCCGACGTGCTTCAATGCCTTCGTGAACGACTCAATCGAGAGGCGTTTGACCACGGTCGGCACTCTGATGCCACATGCACACGCCAAGATTGTCGACAGAGAGGGTCGCGTAGTGCCAGTGGGAAGCAGAGGAGAGCTGTGTATGGCAGGGTACCAGCTTCAGCAAGGCTACTGGAAGAACGCTGAGAAGACGGCCGAGAGCATGACGAGAGATGAGCATGGCGTGCTCTGGCTGCATACCGGGGATGAAGCTGTTTTTGACGCATATGGCTACTGCAGCATCACTGGCCGTTTCAAGGACATCATCATCCGGGGTGGCGAGAACATCTATCCGCTGGAGATCGAAGAACGGCTTGTACAGCATTCGGCTATCGATCGAGCCATTGTTGTGGGACTACCGCATGCCCGTTATCAAGAAGTTCCTGCAGCGTTCCTGCAAAGGGCTGAGGGCGCCGCTCGGCCGAGCGAAGACGAGATCCGGGAATGGACCCGTGCCACACTCGGTAGACATAAAGCGCCCGCTCATATCTTCTGGTTAGGCGAGGATGGCGTCACTTCTGACATCCCCATCACAGGTAGTGGAAAGATCAAGAAGTTCGAGATGAGGCGGATCGGGCAGAAGCTGCTGGATGCCGAAGCCGTAGCTGCGACGGAGCCTGTGAGGCCACGACTATAGAGGCGCAGGTGTGTCTTAAGGTAGCGTGGCGTTTGGGTGGTCGTTGCTACATATCTGAGGTCGATAGTTCGATGATAGCCAAGACCAAAACAACGCCCCTTGCAAACTTTCGATTCGCTTCAAACAACACTTCTCTACTCATCTACAACACTGCCTGCTCCTCACTCTGTTGGTCCCCGCTCTTCTCCGCCATCTTGCACGACACACTTTGTGCTGCACGTCTGGCCCGCTCGGCCATGAGACTGAAATTGTCACCGCGCTCCTTCACATCCTCCAGCGATCCGAGCAACCACATACCACAGCCACGCGAAAGTACATCACGTCGGAAGTTGACATGATACTCTCGATCGACTGTCAAGTCAGACGTCTCGAGTAGCGGCTTTAGGGCTCCTACCAGGTCCATATTGGTGGTGAACTCGTACCCGGTCGCGGATATGATCACATCGAAAGCAGTCGAAGACGTGACGATCTCGCCGGTTCGTGGATTTCTGGTGACGATGCGAGCTGCATTGCCTGCTCGCGAGGCCCCGACTACTTCGCTGAGGGGCCGGATCTGGAATCGCCACTTACTGCTGTCTGGCTCCATCAACTTTTGACTGTACTGTGCCTCATACAAGTGCTCGAGAGTCTTGAGCTGGACTTTGGGCGTTTGTTGTCCCGAACGCTGGCGCGCTCGGATTTCCGGGGGCATGCTTCCTTCCGCTGACTCCGGCCTCTCCAACAGGTCAGATATGCTGGGCAAATGGTCGTCTGGCCTGAGCACAGAGTCAGGGAAGAACAGCATAGCATTGTGCTTTCCACGTGCGGTGTGGAGATGATGAAAGAGCTCAACAGCTTCTTGATCAGCACCGACTACGGCGATACTCAGTGTCTGCTGAAGGCTGCCAAGCTTCTCCAAAAGACCTGTGCTGGAGCTCGAATGTAACACCAAAGCCTCAATCTGTGGAGCCCTCAACGGAGCCAAGATATGTGGTGTCGCGCCTGTGGCCAGCACTAGTCTTCTCGCACGTATCGTGGACACTGCTCCGGTCTTCGTATCCCCAAACTCAACCTGCCATTGCGAAACTCGCTTTGACGTAGCAGACTGTACTGGCCTGAGGCGGACGCCTTCTTGTCCATAACTCACCCAGCCCAGTTTTTCGATCTTTGCAGCGGCCCATCGAAAGTATTGTCCCATCAATCTGCGAGTTGGAGTCAATCTCGAGTGGTTGGCGAAAATAATCAGCTGGTTTGTAGCATGAAGAAACTTGATAAAGGTGAATTCCGAGCGAGGATTCGAGGTCGTCGTGAGGTCGCGCAAGAAAGAAGTCCCAACTTCCTGCTCTGGAAGTACATGTTCGGGATTCCAGGTGAATTGTGGTTTTCTCTCCAAGAACAGGATTTTGGCGTTGCGATTCTTCTCGACCAGAGATGCTGCTAGAGCAAGCGAAGTCGTCCCAAACCCAATTCCCACCACATCATAGATGTGTTTCGAATTCGAGCTGTTGGAGTTGTGCCTCTTGATGTGCTCCGATCGCTCGCCGTGCTGTTCGATGTGCAAAGACATGTTGGCAGCTTAGTCCGTAGCAGTCGCCAGCAGTTTTCTTTATCAGGGGATCGAATCGCGGAAGCTGGATGAATGGGTTTGCTTAAGGTAAAGGCAAAATCTAGCTCGTGAAGATGTGCTGATCTACAAACAACATGACAAGTCCCTCCGTGGTTCGGCCGCTCATGCCCACGTTTTACGACGATGAACGCAGGCAATGGCACTACCACCCTGTCTAGTGCCCTAGACCATATTCCGCGAGAGAAAGCCGGATACTCAACCACATACAGGGTATGTGCAGTAAAGCGTGCAGTAGGTCACACCCACGCTATTCACATGCAGGTTGATCTAATCTGATTGCAGATCGAAAGGCGAGTTCATCCTTCACTCGCCGACAAACCACAAGAGCCACCCTGTGGCCTGCTTACGATAGCACTACCCAGGAATGCAGGCATCTGGCTATCAATCTAGTTCTAATCAGATCAAGCAGGGATCTGACAACCACGCAGCCGCCTAGAATCATAAAAAACTTTTATTATTCGTACCGAAGAGCACCGGCATCGGCATCGGCTATCTCTGAACATGCCTAGTAAGAAACGCTATTGCAGATGTTGACGAGCCGCACAGTCGAAATGTGGGCAGCGGAAGGCCTAGCCAGTGGTGACGCCGCAGCGGACAAAGCTTGCGATGGACGGGACAGTAGCCACTTGAAGTTGCACTGGATGATGATCAAGTGCTAGACCGATGTTGTAAGCAAGTAAAGGTGGACGGCAATGTGTGCGATAAGCTTGATCAATGACCGAGGTAGAAGAGAGATCATGAATTAGCCAAGGTCTGAAGCCGCAAGTTGGAGCTATGACCAATTTTCATTCATGTGATGCCGCGAGACAACGCAGCTCACTTCGCATTGCATGTGATGACAAGCTCAAGTGCAGCATCACATAAACTCGAATTGAAAATCATGCTGAACTTTTCAATGCCTCCGCAATACGAAAACGCGCTGCACCGCTCAAATGACTTGTCTCAGTGTAGTCGTAAGCATGATGGAACAGCCAGGAGAGGCCGGAAAATCCGTCTCGTGCACTTTCTCGTCCCTCGCTCTCCAATCCGTGGCTGCCTGCCTCGTTCCTCAGAACCACTTAATCTCATCTCGCTCCTTCTCGGCGACGTCGGAACAGCATAGCATCTTCACCTTCGGTCGATGGGCGACTCTGCGCATGATGAAGCGCCTCAAAGAGGTGCAACCCGGCACATACCCAATCTCCAAACTCTTCGCTCGCTTGGCCATGGAAATGATAGGCTCGAATAGATCTTCGATTTCTTCAAACTGCCTGTCATGAACGCCAGTCTCATCACATTCGTCGCAATACTCCCTCCCCTGCTCAGGACAGTACCATTCGTGGGACAGGATTAGCTTGTCCAGTCGAAGGCGAGCAAGAGAGAGCTGCTTCAGCCGGCGCAACTCCTTCTTGAGTTCGTCCAGCCAGCTGATGCTTCTCTGGTATGTGTCGATCCATAGTTTCAGGTGAAGTCGCCGCAGATGTTGGAAATTCCTTCCCATTCGCTGCCCCGTGTATGCTAGATCCTCCTGATCCTCGAAGGCGAATGTGTTGAGGCCGTAGAAAATTGCGTTGCTCTCCTTGAAAATCTGCTTGCAGGTTGCCGTGAGCGCTAGAATGGAAACAGGCGAGTCAACGACAACAGGCCTAGCTGAGCCTGGTGTTCTTGTCATCGAATTCAGCCAAAGCTGACTTGGCGGGTCTATGACGCTGAGAGCCATGCAGACCATTCGATCCGCCTTTTCATTGTGAAAATGCATTTTCGTGTAGTACTGCTGTGCAGCTAGAGGAGTGTCGTACACAAATAGGAGACTGTATATCCTGTTCCGAAGCTCTGCTGGCAGGTCCAGAAACGGAAATGTGCCTTTCCTGACTGGCTGAGTGTATTCAGTCAAGTACAATCGTGCTGCATTGGTCTGCAGGGAGTATCGGTCCACTTCCAAGCCGTCGGTGTCCCGATGAGTGGTAGCATTGACGGGCGTATCAAAATTCATCAAGGCATCGACGAAGCCTTCAATGACTATGTTCGGCTCTCCTGGCGTTCGCCAGGTTCGCTCATCAATAGAGTGGTGCTTAGGGTCCGCGTAGAAGGTGAAGTGGTCGAGTATCCAGTGCACTATTGTGAGAATCGTGACGTTTTCCTCTTCGCAAGCTGTGAGTGCGAACACAATGAGATCGCGCAGAGTGAAAGGTGGTCGGCTTGTAGTGTCGCGAAATGGTTTGATGAGATTCAGCACGTCCTTGCGTAAGTGTCCTCGAGTATCGAGCGCGAGCTGTTCTAAGCTATGCTCGGTATCGGCGCTCGCCATATTGTCGGCAGGTCGTCGAGTAATCTTAGTTAGTAAGACCTTGCGCCTCGGCAGAGTCCTTGAAGTTTTCGAGAAGTGCTTCCTACGATAGCACTAGGTGATAGTCGGTGTCAACTTATTATTGACAGTGATGTTGTCTCGAGAAATGTAGGTGATGTAATAAGACATATAGACAGTGTAGCGACTCGAGCTTTGACTACGTGCGGGACGCAAGGCAAGTATGTAAGGCGTGGTGATAGTCGGTGTCAACTTGTTATTGACAGTGATGTTGTCTCGAGAAATGTAGGCGATGTAATAAGACGTATAGACAGTGCAGCGACTCGAGCTTTGACCATGTGCGGGATGCAAGGCAAGTATGTGAGGCGTGTGCCTAGTCACATGCTTGCAGCTTCGAACTCACATGCCACTGTTCATTTTGACCATCACATTGGCTGTACGTGTGAGCATCAATTGCAATGGTTGCACTCGTCCAAGTCTTTCCACTGTCGCTGGTGACCACGTCTCCTGTAGCGCCTGCGGTTTCCTTCATTCGGTCGTACTCAGGCTCGGCAACGTCCATGATCGACGTCGTTGATATGCTTGTGCGTCGGCACAGGTCCCCATGCAGCTTGCTGACACTCCAGAGTCCACAGCAGTGCCCCAGCTCTTTGTTTCGCCGCTTCCCACGTGATGTCAGCGAATCATCCTCGCAAGCCTTGTTGCGGTGGCATACCCGTGGAGATGGTTGACACGGCTGTGCCATTCAATGGAACGGTCTGATCATACTTCGCTGTATCATCATTCCGCTTCAGCATATACACACTTGTACTAAGAAAAGAAAGTCTTGTTAGCCCATAAATGTCAACATGTCTCAAGTGTATGCGAATAGGAGCCGCGTGGTCTCCTACGAGTCTATGGTATTCTGATCGAAGTTACCACTCGCTTGGTAGCTTCTGAACCCATCGCTTGCGAGCTCTAACCAATAGAACTATGAAGCTGAGAATGAATTTCACATATCCATTCCATCGCGGGCCGAGCGAGTCCATTGTGCAGAATGGTTATAAGCTCGCGTTCGTAATGTGCGATATGCGGAAGTGGAGGCGTGTTTGAGGCAGGACGAAGGTACGATGCCTGAGAGGAGGTTGGTGAAATTGCCAAGACTTTGAAGCATGGCCTGTGCTCTGCAAAAGCAGCGTTGGTACAGTGCTATCAATATAGATACTTCAACGAGATCATACAGCCTCTACCAAGAACAACCTCTCTCTTCTCCTCCATCTCCACCAGCGGCTTTGCAGTGCTCGCCTTGCGCGGATTGGGAGCTTCGAAGATCTCATCTAATTCTTCAAGTGTTCTGAAAACAATCATTCATCAGCAATGGTTGTAAGCATCTGCTCGATGTGCATGTACATACCTTCCCTTCGTCTCCACAAAGAAGAAGTAGATGAAAGCGCATTCAAAGATGTCCCAGAACACGAAGAAGACGTATACCCAGTATTTGGTCTAGTCTTGTCAGCAGTGTATCCGTGTAGCGAAGGTATGATGTGATCACCTTCCGCAACCACACAGGCGCTGCAAACGTGTTGACGAAGCCTGCAGTCGCAGCTGTGAATGAGTACACTCCCATACCCTTCGCTCGCATATCGTTTGACAGGACTTCGCCAGGATAAATTGGTTGCATGGATGTCATAGCCAGCGCGAAGGTGCTGCCAAAGATGTAGATAAAGGCGATGGAAGCTCGAGATGATGCTTTACTGCCGGTATGAACGTAGTCGGCCGCAGTTGCGGCTGTGATGGCGAGACAAATAGCCATACCGAGCGTGACTCCCATCAACATCTTTCGTCGCCCAATGATGTCGTGTAATCGAGCGCCGATCATGGCAGGTATCCAGCCGGTGATTGCGTAGACGATGTTGAGCAGTAGTTGCGTACTAGTGTCGGTGATACCGACGTTGGCCACGAGGTAGGGTAGGTAGTAGGATGCAATGCTAGCCAGGTCAGCGTTGTTGGTCCTGGTGATACTTTGGGAACACCGACTTATTGCCAGAGAACTGCCCAAACCAGGAGAAAGCGATGTTCAGCATGATTCTGTAGCGTCTAGCTCTTGTCTTGAACAGCACACGAAGATCAAAGAAATTCTTCCATGTCATGATGCCTTCTTGTTTCAGCGCCTCGACAATCTCGGTCATCTGAAGCTCGACCAGAGGATGGTTACGATCGCCATCAGCGTGCAGGTCCGCCAAGATGTCTCTTGCTTCTTCATGGCGATCTTTACAGACCAGCCAGCGAGGTGACCTATGAGGTATCAGCGAAGTATACCAATTTGACGATCTACAGAATACGCACTCTGGTAATAGCCAGATACCCAGACATACGAGTCCTGGACAGAGCATCTGCAGCCAGAGTGGAAGTCGCCATGATACAAGACCAGTCATGTTGCGGTTTGTTGCATACACGGTACAGGTGACTATGATGGCGCCAAAGTAATAAAGAGTGTTGTACATGCCAGAAACTGTGGCTCTGTACTGCGGCGGAGCTAGCTCGAGCAGATACATTGGTGCTGCTACGCATGCAAACGACGAAAAGAAGGCCAGTATGAATCGTCCGCCAATGAAAGAACCAAGTGTCGGCGCCGTAGCTGTAATGATAGCACCTACACATGTTCCGAAGCATCCGATGAAAATGCAAAAGCGGCGCCCTTGCCAATCAATCACCCAGACGAAAGGTGATGCAGCCATCTGTGCAACTTGAAATATCGAGAAGACCAGTCCTGTCCCACTGCTCCCCTCTGCCGGTAGGCCATAGTATTCGGTGTAGCTCTTCATGGCATTGATGGAGCCCATCAACTGGCCGTCAAATCCTGCCATTGTAGCACATAGGTAGACTAGCAAACACATGAAGTACAACCGTATGTATCCGCGACTCCATGGATTGGGCTTGCTATGTTGGATAACAGTCGCAAGAGTGACATTGTGTTTCTTGCTATCAGACTCTGGCGAGCTAGATTCCAAGCCCTCAACGTGCTCGCTTGCTTGTTCTTTCCCAGACATCGTAGGAAACGTGGATGCTGCTCATGAAGGAGGCTCTGGTCCGCGCAGAGTTCATTCGTTTCCTCTCGTCTATGCCATGAGACTGATAAGATTGTCGCGTGCGGAGAAAGATGCTGCCCCACGTTGCTTTCGGTTGAAGATCGTGTCCACCAGAACGAACGAGCCGGAGGAAATTAAACAGGGTTCTCCATCTTCTCCAGTTGATGGCGAGCATGGATTATCGTGGCTGCAAGGCCATGGGCCGGATATCAGTACCACTGCGCGTTGCTGGGTGGAAACTGCCGCCCAGGTCCTCTCTGGAACACTCACGAAGGACTCATTCGCGATAGGTGTCCATGTTAAGACCAGCCTCAGCAGACCATCGCCAAAATGTATGCAGCATCAGATGAACCACCGTTATGCCGCCGCCGATCTTAAATACGCCTCTGATCTTTTGGTCAAGCCTTGACAGTAGTGCCTTCAAGATTGTTCCCATACCTGCATCTCTTACAGCTTGTTCAGCTTCCTTCGGCGCATAGGCACCCACCGTGCGAGACAGTCTCCAGTATCCGGCAAATGCAAACTCGTTCAGCGTAGTGCTCAGCCAGGACGCCACTCCAAAACCATAGCCTGCTCGATCGGTGTTAGGCCCGTGAATCCGCGTTGTGGGTTCAGATAAGTATGTAAGAGCACGGCAAACAGTTCGATGATCACTGTGCCATCGACGACAAGGACAGGTACGCAGGCTGACCTTCGAGAAGTTTTCTCGTGATAGCCTGGTATCTCCAGCCGGCTCGTACAGTCGTACTTGCGGTTGTGGTCTTCTTTCATTGGGATATCTGTGAATGGTAATCTGAGCTCCTCGAGGGAGATGTGAGTAGCAGTGGAGCACGCGCCGTCCTTGCGATAGAGCGTGAGCTCTGGCCTCGTGTTGAAGGACAGGGAAATATGAATGAACTTGTGAAACGTAATATGCGAGAAAGACGAGGGACTCTTCCGACCTGCGCTTACCAAGCTGGGTCGCTTGATTGTCCGAGAATCGCTGATAAAAACGCCCGCAAGACGGATCGAATTGAAAGCAATCACCGTTGCCCATGTCGGGCCAGTCCAGACTCCAGAGATGCTCAGAGCATAGACAGAAGCTAAAGAAGCCAGCGAAACGATCAGGCTATTTGCTGGAATGGACGGCCGATACCAGGAGACATCAGCGCGGTGGGATGCCTGGCAGTCATGAAAAGTAGATCCAACAATAATATGGAGATGGAAGAACTTATAGACTTCTTCTTCCTTCACTCAGGCCTTGGCAAGCGCCTGAGGCCAACGATCCTCAACAGCCTCGGCCGAAGCGAAAACTCTCAAGACTCTCGAAGTGAAGATGGTGTCCTTTTCGCGTTTGATCACCAAAGACACCGAAGGGATTGACGGAACCTTCGCACAACCCCAAAGGACTGACACAAGGAACTCCACAGCTCCAGAGCTGCAAGAATGTCATCTCTGATATTTCTCTTTGCATAGAAGTGCTAGTATCACCACAAATCGCCAGCGAGGCAAGAAGCCAGGGTTGTCTTCTGAAAGGACCACCGAGCTTCATCAAGGACAAGGCTCTCGATTACGACTTCGTCAGAGGCCTCCAAGTTCCGAAAGTACAAGGACCACTGGACGCGATCCTGCGTATCGGGAATGGCAACAAAATGTCTGCTGCCCTGACACAAAAAGGTGACCACATTGGAGTGCGCAGCAGCGGACCGCTCGCCATCTCAGTTCGTGTATCGAGAAGACTACAGCTACGGGCAGCGAGTCTTACATACTATGAACTTTGCTCAAAGCAGTGTTGGGGACCATAGCACCAAATTTGATTACGAGGTCAAGTGGAAGGGTAGTCTTGCCATGGTAATTCTTGGAAAACTTGGCCTGACAAGTCCTGTCGGGTTTGATGTTGGAAGTATCGAGGACTTGAGACAGGCTCTTGAGGATGCTTATGAAGACGAGCGAAAAGATCGGGGAGATGCTCGATACCACTGATCTCCTTCGAACAACAAGCTCATGCCGGTTTTTCGGACCTTGCAGCCGATCTCGCAACTTCTCCGCAACATCCTGGCTGCCACCGGCCATCTTATCTGACTGCTGTCAACAAAGATACTCGAAGCTGGAAGAACATTGACCATGATCAGACTGCTGTGTCCGGAGCTTCCAGACTGATAATTGCATTGCATCCGGGCATAGTCCGGGAATAATGACGCCCATTGCATGCTGACGCCGAATTTCGAGAGCTCGTTATTCCTTCCACGGGGTAATAAAGTCCTCCCAGAGTTACAACTCAGCAAAATCTGGCGTCATTCACTTTGCTCGATCAAATTTGTCACCATAATACTACTCATCAAACAACAACCTATCCGAAATGGCATCCGTTGCATCAAAACTATCATCGGTCAAAACACCGAACGTGGAAGAAGACACCAAGCGTGTGTTCGCAGTCTTGCAGCAGGGCGGACTAGCCATCATTCCTGTCTCGGTTGGCTATGCCATCGTAGCGACAGACTCAGTGGCTCTCGAGCGAGCGTTCACAACCAAACAACGCGGAGCTCATAAGCGTCATGCCATGATCGGAAGCTATGCGTTGCACAAATCCATCCACGTACTGCCGCCACGAGAGCAATCTATGGTCGACTTTCTCGTCCGGGATCTCGAAATCCCTCTAGGTCTCATTGCACCTTTCAAGCCAGACCATCCCATCATCCAAAAGCTCGGACCAGAAACCTTGGCAAGATCAAGTATCGAAGGGACACTGGCAATGCTGTGTAATGGAGGCCGCTTCATGGATGAACTTTCACGCCTTGCAACTGAGGCTGGCGTTCCATTGATGGGCAGCTCAGCGAACATGACTGGCAAAGGCACGAAAGCTTATGCCGAAGACATTGAACCTCAGATTCTGGAAGCGGCTGATATCATTATCAACTACGGCAAGCAGAAATACAACACCCCGAGAACATCTTCTAGCATGATCGATTTCCGTGGCCCAAGTCTTGTACGGTTCGGAGCTTGCTACGATACCATACGAGATGTCATGGGGAGGTTTTATGGTATTGACTTTCCCGAAGATCCGGGTAAAGATTCGCTTTTCAGCGGACATGCTACGGAAGCGCAGAATAAGTACTAGAACAGCCGACATCAGCAAACTATACGAGCGATCGTGGATAGATACTCTTCATGTCCATCAAATACGGCTCGGCTAAGGCCGACGCTCTCTGCCGAGGCTTCCAAAGTGGAGAGCTTTTCGACTTCACCCTGGCGACACTCAATGTGCTACTCATCACAAGACATTATGTATTGATCAGACTTCGTCGCTATAGTATACAAATACAAAAGTCCCAAGCATGAAGTCTAATACCAGTCCGGTAGTAGAGTTCTACTACGATGCAAGCCACTCCACGAACCACGACATCTGCGATTACCTGCTAATCACCTTCAACAGATCTCCTGTCCATTCGCATACATAGCATCAACGAAGTAAGTCAGCACGCACCAAAACCAATCTCGACGCACCATTGACTTGGAAGTACAGAATCGAAGCCCTCGCCGCGCGAACCGGAGCAAAAATTTCCTGGCGTCCAGTTCTCCTCGGAGCAATTTACCGAGCCACCAACGCACCACAAGGAGCAGCAGGCTCAGCATCAGATATCTTCAACCCTACCAAGAAATCTGTAACTTCTCGAGCCTTCCAACGTACAATCAAACGCCACGGCATACCTTACAATGAACCACCTCGCCACCCCCACAAAACCACAGCCGCTCTTCGTCTTCTCTATTTCGTCGCCGAGAACGACCGCCCGGCTTTGACGCACGCGCTTTACAGAGCTTATTGGGTTGAAGGTAGGAATGTAGGGGAGCGAGAAACTTTACTTCGAGCAGTGAGGGAAGCAAAAATTTCGAACTTGGGATCGATTGTTCATGCCATTCATTCTGGAGAATTTGAAGGCGAGAAGCAGAGGAAGAAATTAGAGACTTCTACTGCCGACGCTGTGAAACGTGGCAGCCCTGGTGTCCCGGGTTTCTGGATCCCAGATGAGATCTGGACCGACCGGGATGGCGCTCGCGAAAAGGGACGCCTGTATTGGGGTCAAGATCGGATGCCATTTGTCGAGGCTGTCGTACTCGCTCTGAAAGACGGAAAGTCTGGTGATGAGCTCAGTCGAGTCTCGAAGCCGCTACGCTCCCTGATTCCGAGGGCAATCCACAATTCCTCTATTCCCTCCAACTCAGAAGTCAAGCTCGAATTCTGGTATGATTTCAGCAGTCCCTGGGCATTTCTTGGCTGGACACAACTCGCTTCCCTTCAACGCCGTTTCGGAGAACGTTTACAAATCGACATGAAACCTTTCTTGCTCGGGATCTTGTTTCGCGAAATTGGTGCGCCGAACCTGCCTATGGCTGCGATTTCCGAGCAGAAGAGAAATTATATGAGACTTGATCATGGCGATTGGGTGAGGTGGTGGAATGCGATTAATGTACAGGAAGGAGAGCCAGATAAGACTGTAGATTTCTATTGGGCCGATAATTTTCCGATCCGCACGCCGAGTGTACTGAGGGTGGCTTTGGTGAAGCCGGAGTTGGTTGATTTGCTTTGTGAGTATACCGTCTCCACTCGAAGTGGCTCGTTGTGTGCTGATGACTTCCAGATCGTGCCTGCTGGGAACGAAATCTCGACATGTCGAAAGATGAAGTCCTGTCAGCTGTTCTTTCTGAGGCTGGACATGATGCGAAGAGTATCGTGAAAAAAGCCAATTCGCAAAAGATCAAAGCAGATCTTCGAGCTCGTACCCAAGAAGCAAAGGACACCGGTATTTGTGGTGTGCCCACGTACCGTGTGTTCAGAAGAAAATTCAGAGAGCAGGAATGGAAGCAGACGGGTGATCTGGTCTGGGGTCAGGATGAGCTGAATGTGGTTGAAGACCTGATTGCTGGCTGGGATGGCAGCGGCATTGCTTCTGTGGAAGATGCTGTTGCATCGGCACATGCAAGCGCGCCAGGGATCATGAGGGAAGGGGTTGGTGATGCAGACGATGAGAAAGAAAAGGGAAGTGCATCTTCCACTGTGAGGGCCAAGCTCTAGGAGAATCGTACCATAGTCTCCGCCTGTGACCTGTCGCATACAAACACAAAATTCAGCAGACCTGTGGTTCTAAATATAGCGAGTCGGCAAGTAGGCTTGGTATGGGGACCGACCTGGTACTTGTTGGCAGACCTATATTATTTAATATAGCGAGAATGTACGTCTTTCCACAAATCTATTGAGCCGTTATAGGCGTAGAGTATTAAAGAAGTATGCGAGTACGTTAGGGAATCGCTATGTACGAGGTAGGACTATGCGCTACGTAGGGACTAGTTCTACCTATGCAAGACTTCATTAATGTTCTATTGCGAAAGTCTGTTCGTATTTGACTTCGGCACCTAGACTCGAAGTTCCATAACAACCATGACTACCTTTATTGTATTGGCTCGCCGTTTGCAAGGACTAGTACTATAGATAGGGATGTTGTCACTAACGTCAATAACGATAATACCTACGTAAGTAACAGATTGACTATTAGTTACGTTAATTGTTAGTATCGTAATGCCTAAGGTACGATTTAGACGTTAGCTCTATATAATAGTATCGAGTAAATACTCGTAGATATAGCTAAATACTACCCTAATAGCTTTCGGTATAGGTATCTACTATATTCCTATCTATAAGCTCTCGGAAGAGTATAGTTTAGTATATTATACTATATAATAGTACTCCTAAGTAAGGATCCGGTTAGGAGTTACTTAGACAATACGGTTACTAGGGTAAATTTCGAGTTCTAAATAAAGCGACGATAAGGTCGAAATACTAATAACTACTTTCCTAATTAACCTACAAAGTACATTAATCGAAAGCGCTTCTTCTAAAGATATTGTTTGCTTTTTTTTAGCGGTATAGCATTGTACTAGCGTTGTTAATACTTGATATACTATTTCTAATTAAAACTAGAATTCCTACTATAAAAATCTAGCTTTAGTAGTACTACAATACTACCTTCTATAGACCTAACGAACGCATAGTTTAAAGCTATTGTTATATTAAACAAAGGCGCGACTATTAAGTATATCTACTACTATAGAACCCTTTCTACTATACACTTATTGCGGAAGAAGGCCTATCTCGAAAAGTGCGAGGATTATTAGCTATATCGATCGCGCTAGCAAGAGTTAAGCCTTAATAATAACAACTACCTTTCTACGCGTAATACGTAGTCTATACTACCCTATATACCGCGCTAAAAGAAGAATACTATCGACTACGCTATAACGAAAGCAATTACATATAGTAGACTACTATTTAGCGCTATAGACGGCTAGGTATACTCCGAATAGCGCGAAGTATTCTACCTCTTTGATCGCGAATACAACCTACCCTTACGCTAGCGCGTCGCTTTATACGTATCTATAATTAAGGTAGAGATAATAGTAGAAGTCTAGGCTATATTGGATTAGTAGGCGGACCTTAGTTTTACGTTTAATAAGTCGGAAACGCGTACTAGGTAACGTATAGCTAATCTCTCGGCAAATACTCCTAGTAGAAGTTTCTTTATTAGCCTTATCGATATCGAAGACAAAGATACCGATGCCTCTACCCTTACAACCGCCCTACTTAACGCTATTAGACTACTTTGCAATAGCGATTTAAAGAGGTAGAATAGCCTATAAATAGATACGTACAATACAATAAGGGCGGTCTATAAAAGACTAGCTACTATAGTGCTATACGTATAGTACGTCCTTTGTAATAGCTATAGACTCTAGCTATATATTAGTAACTAGGCTAACCTAAAGAAGAAGGCTATATATATCCGCTACTACGGGGATACTTTGCGGAAAGCCTTATACATTCTTGCCCTTCTTAAGCGGTCTAAGAAAGCCTAGAATGTGCTAAAAGCCTATACTAAGGATAAGGGTACAATACTTCGAGCCTTTGTAGTAGTATACCTTATCTACTAGGGTTTATACTATGCCGCTATTAATAGCCTATTCGTAGCTAAAGATACGCTATAAGACGTTATACGTATAATAGACAAACGACTCTTCCGGCGCAAGGACGGGTCTATTAGTATAGGCGTAGCTACTACTATATATAGCATTAATAACCCTTCCTTCTAGCTATAGCTTTATTACCTCTATAAGCTCCTTTAGCTATGTAATAAGGCTCGCTATATTAGCGAAAGCGATACTTTACGAGTCGGTTACGTTATTCTACGATAGATAGTACTTTAAAGAGACATTATAGAAGCTAAGTTACTAGAAAGTAATAGGTTGTTAGCCTTGTTTAATACTTAAATAAGTACTTAGACTTAGCCTATATACTAGGCCGCTTACTTACTTAATATTAAATAGCTATAGATATTACTAGACTTTATAGACTAGTAGGAAGGGTACCGCTACTCCTTCTTCTAGGACTATTTTAGTAGCGACATATAGGCTTTTACCTAGTTTGAGGAGTAGTTTATTAACTTCCGTAGCTCTACTAGAGTCTTCGAAGCCTATAGACCCTTAGCGTTACTCAAGCATATACGTAAAATAGGCAATACTAAGCATTTCTAGAATACCTCTACTATGCTTCGGAAGGCTCCTTACTTAGCTAACGTAGCCCTTCGTTTGCTAAGAACGCTAGCTAATTCTATACTAAGTAAGCGAGCTTTTAGCGATATGAATTACGTATAGGACGACTATAGAATACGCCTATCAAGTAAGAATACGGACTTACTTACCTATATATACATAAATAGCAAGGCTCTACGCCGCTATCTATTCGCTCTTAAAGTATAGAAGGAGCGATAGGAGAAGCTCCGCGAAGTAAAGAAGAAGAAGCTATCTACTAAGCGTAATATTCGTACTATAGAGCTAGAGGCTATAGTCGTACTAGATATAGCCTTAGCGAAAGACAATAATCTTCCGACTACTAATATGCGTTAGATATTAGAAGCTAAGCTATACGACTTGTTTGACCTATAGTAGGTAGGGGTTACTAATAATAATAACTCGTACGAGGCTAATAATATATTAGTATACGAGGACTACTTTGAATACGACCTTAACGTAGCTAGCCTTACTAACCTAGTAGCAAGTTAGGCTTCTAGCTTCTACGACCTGCTAGTTAATTACTTATAATAAGCCTAGCAATAGTCTCAACCTTTACAAGATAGCCTTAACGGCTCTTAGTATCTATAGACCTATAGCGACTACCTAGGCGCTAGTTAGATACGTAGAGCTGCCTATAATACTATAGAGCCGCTAGTAAAGAGGCACTACTAACAATAGATTAACTACTACTCGAACGTATATAACGAGTATCGCGAATACTAAGTTAAGTCGATTAGTACCCTTTCTAGTAATAACTACTAGTAAAAGTAATTAATACGATAACGACGGAGCCTTCTTATTAGTCTATAGCTTTCTATATAGCTCTAAAAATAGCCCTTTCTAGCTAGCCTATATCTATTACTTCTATTACTTCTATCCTTTATATGCCTATCTAATATTATGTAATACACCTACCCTTCCTACTACGGTTAGCGTATTTTAGCCCTACTGTTACTAACCGTTAGTATTACATTATTGACGTCAATGACAGTGTCAGTGACGTTACTAACGTCAATCGTCAGTGATAGCTTAACACCCCTAACTGTAGACTGCATTCCCATTTATAAACGGAGATCCATCCTAACGCGGATCAAGGATCGATGACTAGCCCAGGGTTGATCGAAATTACAGTCTGAGTCCAAGTAGAAGTGACAAACACAGACTATAAAGGAAGAGGCATTCGCCACAGGTGCGATTCAGCTCTGACCCTTCGAGACCAAAAGAAAATGCATCTATTAGAAGGCGGAAAGCTTGTGCTCGTACTTTCTCTGTCAGTGGTGTTCCAGCCGCCTACAAGTCTTTACGCTGCTTGCTTACTAACGTCTGAGCAGCTTTCTCTCCCTCGCCAGCGCCTTACCACCATCTGTTCCAAAAAAAGGAAAAGGAGGAGATTATGGAGATGCCCCAGCAAAATATTGTACATGCTTACGCCCAGGCGATGGTCGACAAGATCCCGACATCACAAACCAAGTCTGTCCGGATTTCAAACAGTATGGAACATCCTATACAGAGTTCGATTTCGGTGGGAAAGGAGGAGGGTACATTGGAGCGGTAAGGTACAAACGAGTCGTTAGTCGGACATTGCTGACAGCTTGTGTAGTGTGCTAAGATTGGCTTCGACTTCAAGGAAAAGTTTGGCAAGAAATGTATCGCAATCTATGGGAAAGCTGGGAATGATGGGGAAGCTGGAGCACAGTGTTGTGAACTGGATACAAAGAGTAAATCTTATAGTTGTGAGGATTACCCTCCGGATCCGTCGTGATTGATGGGCTGGACATGATAGAGACGGGGTGGAAACCGCTGGAAGTGGCGCAAGGCTGCGACTTGGCAGCATGTAACATGAGACTCATATAGTGAAGGCAACGATCGGCTAAAGCATCTCGGCCGGTATCGTACTTGGGCAGCGTGGTACGCGCTTCTGCTTGTTCCTCGGCTCGTTCTATTCCTCTCTTGTGCTGTTGATGTGACCAATATGACGGTGATGGTCGTCCTGTGGGTCGCGCCCGGCAAATGTTCCTACTCTGCCAGCTAATAGGCCAGGTGTAAAGTGTTCGTGCTTCCGCTGTCCACCATTTCGCAATCGTCGAGAGAGCTATTGGGCATGCTGCTCGCTGCCTGCTCGCCGCAGTCGCGGTGCCGTGTCGTTTCCGATGGTTGATCCAGATTTTCCATGTCTTGGCTTTCCATGTGATCGCCATGCAGCCAATAGCCCACGCGGTGACTATCTGCCATGCCACCAGTACCACCGTCTGCCAGTGCACATACCAATGCTCACATATTCGTCCGCCAGCTCACAGTCCTCAGCACGGCCAAACAGCTGGCTATAATAGCGCCTTGCCCCCCTTCCTGAATTCTTCTTCTCTTTCCTCACATCCCTCTCACCATGAACACTTTCGCTAACACTTGGCAGGTCGGTCTCATAACCACATCTCGCCAACACCATGCCATCGACTCCCAGCAGTACCGTCGCTAATCAGAGCTTAGCGTGCATGCGGCTCAGCCCACGTTTGAAGGTGGCGGACCTCAGGCCCCTCTGCAGTGGTATCCTACACGACTGGAGGGCTGCGGTATGAAGGTCGGATGCTCTCGTACACTGAGTGCAGGTGATAGACGTGTCTGAGTCTGGCAAGTGTTGGTTGAGTGGCCGGTGTGTTTGACTGTCGCCGTCCAGCGAGGCGAGACGAATCGAAACGATGCCACCTTTCTATTTTTTCGAACGATACGAACCGAAACGAATCGGATATGCGATGCGGCGATGCGAGTCGGTCATTTTTTTTTCATCAATGTGCTCTGCATGCAGGCGCTTGGAGAAGAAATTTCTTGCTGTCGTTGCCGTCGGTGATGCAGTGCATGGCTGCAGTCCAGTGTCGCTGCCGCTCTGACTTACCATATGTACCTGTTACTGCCTCGTGACGTTCGCTTCGCATGCAGCCATTCGTAGCAACAACTTCAGCCTCGTGGCAACAACTTCAGCCTCGTAGCAACAACTTCAGCCTCGCTGCGATACATCTTCCGCACATCAGCCTGAGCGATCTGACTATCTGACTGCCGCCGTCGCGCCCATCAGTCACATGTTCGGTTCGGCAAAGGCCTCTATCGCCGTCGATAGTCAGATTTCCAGCGCCTGTCAGTGTGCGACATCTGATGCCATGAGGCTGCGATCGCTTCCAGATTCCTATCACACGATCGGCCATCTACTTCGAGCGACCAGCTTCTCTATGCGCGCTCAAGCCGACGCTTGATACTCATCAAAGAAGAGACGAACGTGGCATGATACTATACCAGACAGTAGGGAGAGCGCGACGCCGCTCCAGCGCCGCTGCCCTCTCGCGCGGGTGAATGAAGTCCTGAGCCTCCGTGTGTCGTCTTGGGACATATGCTGCAAAGTACGCGTCGACTCAAGAAGTTATCCGTTGTAGTTCCTCTCAGTCTCAATAAGGCGCTAGCCACACGTCTCTCCTCCTGGCTCTTTCTGGTCGTCACGCGAGATCGCTACTCTACGTCTGCTACGTGAGGGCCGCCGATGTCTTGGAGCAGAGTGAATCTCGAAGCGTCCGCTCCGACCCTGGGCATACGCTCATGGTCCTCCATCCTGCAGAAGACACCCCCATGAAGGATGAGGTTCCCAAGGGTGATGTCAAGCTCTTGAAACTTAGGTAGAACCTATGCCTCAGGCAGCTTGACATGGGCTGTAGCAATACATTCATCCCCACGCAACAATGCCTACGGAACTAAGTCACAAGCATGAGTCTTGCGAGCTTGAGACCTGGCTTGAAGGCGACCGACTGCCCCCGACACGTCTGGAACATGTTACTTCGCGCGAAGACGCACCATGACATGCAGACCATGTGCCGACGCGCGAGCCTCGACTATAAGACCGACGCCATGACTACGGAGTCATCGGCGGCAGCGCAAGAGCAGAGATACTGAATAGGGCTTTGAAGACGACGATGGCACCATACATACATCGTCACCACAGAGAAATCATTCCAGTAAGCCTGACATTGGGCACTGGTCTGGTACTCGATCGGCGACGCTGCTCTGCAATGTGGAATGGTAAGGAGTGGTATGAAGAATACGACGAGGTCGAAAACAGGTCAAGGCAGTAACGTGACTACATTATCCTGCTGTCAGTGACGCCCGGACGGATCAAATGTGTCCGTAGTGACAATGCGAGCGAGTTCCACAGATGCCATGCACAGCCTGTACATGACCTTTGCGTTGCTGCACCAAAAGTCTCCGGAAGATGTCACGCGATGAACGGAATGGATGCCGAGCACGCCATATATGGCGTGCGCAGAGACCCGCGTTGACAGGCACATGGCTGCATTGCTGACTTTGATTGAGCATGTCATGTCCTCCAAGCTGGACAGTACAGCTTCTGCTATCAACATCAATATGCGACAGAAGGTGGTTCGGAAGGTTGCCGTCGTTGGCGCGGGTGCGAGCGGTAGGCATCACATCCAGTCCATTATGAGAGATTATATCCTTGTCTCTGACGATAGATAGGCGCAGCAGCGGCGGCTGCTCTCAAGGCGGAAGACCACTTCGACGACATACAAGTCTTTGAACGAAAGGAATCACCGGGCGGAACTTGGATATACGATCGCGACCCAGGGGATCTTCCTATAACGCCTGGAGCTCTACCACCACAACTTGATACGCCATTGGAGATCCCAGAAAGTCTTCCCACAACAACACTCGCCTCGACGCAACATCGCTATGACAAGACGCCAATCTATGAACAGCTTACGTGAGTTGAAAAGGTCGATAGGCTATAGATGTGCATTGACAATCTCGTAGAACAAATGTGCCAGACGTGGCAATGTCATTCACTGATCGACCATTCGCATACGGACCTTTCGTACCGCATTGGATTCCCAAACAGTATCTGGAAGACTACTTCTCGCATCACCACCTAGATCAGCACCTCCATCTCAACACAACTGTCGAAGATATCACAGTCCTGGCAAAGAACAGATGGCGGCTGACTTTACGACGATACGACGCAGCAAGACATGTCGACGACTGGTGGCAAGACGAATTCGATGCAGTAGTCATCGCGAACGGTCACTATTCTGTCCCCTTCGTATGATGCATCCCTCGTTGATGATGGTCGAGAAATGCCCTAATTGCGCGTGCAGGTACCGTATGTTCCCGGCATCAACGAATTCCGAGAGAAGTTCCCCGGTCGTATAGTTCATTCCAAAGTCTTCAGAACAGCAAGAGAGTACGCGAATCAAAGGGTGATGGTCATCGGAAACTCAGCTTCCGGCTACGACGTTGCGCATATCCTACTCGCTTCCAAGCTCTTGAAAGGTCCTGTCTATGTATCTCGCCGATCTCCAGGCCGATGGGTCAGTCACAAAACCCCTTTCGACCAACCTCACCCTCCTACTAACGTCACCCCTCTAGGACGGCAAATACCCGCCCGCAGGCATGTTCTGGAAACCCATCATCACAAGATACAACTCAGACGGCAGTATCCTCTTCTCCGACGGAAGCGTCTTATTCGGAATCGACAAAATCATCTATTGCACAGGCTACCAACCCTCTTACCCCTTTTGGAACACAAATGCCAACGGTCGACCCCTTTACTCCTACAAAGACTCCCGCCTCATCAACAATTTCCAACACACATTCATCCGCGACTTCCCCACTCTGGCATTCATCGGTATTCCGCGAGTCCTGACATTTCGATCCTTTGAGTATCAAGCCATCGCCATCGCCAGACTCTGGTCTTCCCGTTCTTCCCGACCTCTTCCTTCTAGACAGGACATGAAGAGCTGGGAGGAAGACAGAGGCAACACCACGAAAATTACGCATGCGAAATTCCATCACATTGAATGGACGAATGGCGAGACGATGGATTGGTTTCGATGGTTGTTTGAGTTCGCGGGTCTGCCGCGTATTGAGGGGGAGGGAAAGTGTCCGCCCGTGCTGGGAGAGGCGACGAGGTGGGCGATTGAGCATATTAAGAAGTACCCTGAGGTTGGGGAGTGGGAGGATGTGGGTCGAGAGAAGAGTGATGCTCTGTGGTTCTTGTAGTAAGAGGAGAGAAGCCTGGATGGTGGAATAGACATTGAATCTCGTACACGAACTTCCAAACATTTGACAGATACTGTTACTTGTAGATTGTGATGCGCGTGATGAGGAGGCATGTCTCCGACCTCGTGACTATGTACCATCCGGCCCCAAAGGCCAAGCGAGAGATCTTGTCTTACTTCGAATACGCGGATACTTCTCCGGCATAGCTTGATGGAGATGCTGCGAGATAGGTGTGCAGCAGCAGCAGCAGCGATGCCATTGAAAAGCTGGAATGCGCATATGTATAAGTTTCTACGAGGCCTTGAAAGTCTGGCCATCGTTTTGAGCATGTCGATGTGTATGTACACTGTTGGGGACACGAAGATCTCGGTTCGCGGAAGTATCTGGCAGTTGGAATAGCTCGGCAATTGCGCGAACTTTGTGAGAAACAATGTATTCATTGCTACAGAAGCTCCAAGATATCGTACAGGGCTTTGCAATTAGGATAGGCTAGACGGTTGCTGGCTTTGTGTTGGTTTGCTTTCTCACCATTCTGCTGGTTGTGAAGAACCGACGTCGAGCGTCAAAGCTGGCCCACCAGATGACCGCCCACGGAAGAGAGCAGGAGGAACAGGGTTCGTTCAAGTTTCGATTGCAAGATTTCAGTCATCTTGAATTGCCAGAACTTGTTTGTATAGCACAGCCGGGAGCCGGGTGGCGTATGAATAGGGCGCATGGAGACATCGACGATGCATCTTGCGTAGCTATTCGAGATACTACTGTAGGCCAAAGATCCGGACATGGGGAGATCCAGATATCCGCAAAAAGTGCCATATCTGGAGTTATGGGGAACAGATCGGCACAATGTATCAAGATTTGACGTGTCGACGTTAGAAGAGCTTTAAGAAAATTATCATGGTGGAGCTTGACGGAGGGACGACATGGTGGACAACACCACACTTGTGTCTGAAGCATGTCGAACTCGGATCTACCTGTTGATGCTCAACTCTTCATCAATGGCGAATTTCGTTCGACTTACACTCACCTTATTCGGGCGAACGAGTCGGGAGAATGTCTGAAGCTGCAGTGGAAGACGTAGACACGGCGGTAGCAGCAGCGAGAGATGCCCAGCCAGCATGGGCGGTCGAATGATTGCAGACATTTGAAAGAGCGAGCAGCATGCAGCATTGAGGGTGTCATTGCGGTGATATTCGGGCCGGAATCTTTCACCGCGAGTCGATATGCTCCAAGTCCCCGAAAGTTCATAACGAGTGAAAGGAGAGCAAAAGACTGCTGCCTGAGGCTTCAAGAAGCACAGACGCAGCATTTCTTGACTTTCCTCACTGTTCTTTCAGGGGTCACTTTCTCGACTCGCTATTAGGGATGTTGTCACTAACGTCAATAACGATAATACCTACGTAAGTGACAGATTAACTATTAGTTACGTCAATTGTTAGTATCGTAATGCCTAAGGCACGATTTAGACGTTAGCTCTATGTAATAGTATCGAGTAAATACTCGTAGATATAGCTAAATACTACCCTAATAGCTTTCGGTATAGGTGTCTACTATATTCCTATCTATAAGCTCTCGGAAGAGCATGGTTTAGTATATTGCACTATACAATAGTACTCCTAAGTAAGGATCCGGTTAGGAGTTGCTTAGACAATACGGTTACTAGGGTAAATTTCGAGTTCTAAATAAAGCGACGATAAGGTCGAAATACTAATAACTACTTTCCCAATTGACCTATAAAGTACATTAATCGAAAGCGCTTCTTCTAAAGATATTGTTTGCTTTTTTTTAGCGGTATAGCATTGTACTAGCGTTGTTAATACTTGATATACTATTTCTAATTAAAACTAGAATTCCTACTATAAAAATCTAGCTTTAGTAGTACTACAATGCTACCTTCCGTAGACCTAACGAACGCATAGTTTAAAGCTATTATTATATTAAATAAAGGCGCGACTATTGAGTATATCTACTACTATAGAACCCTTTCTACTATGCACTTATCGCGGAAGAAGGCCTATCTCGAAAAGTGCGAGGGTTATTAGCTATATCGATCGCGCTAGCAAGAGTTAAGCCTTAATAATAATAACTACCTTTCTACGCGTAATACGTAGTCTATACTATCCTATACACCGCGCTAAAAGAAGAATACTATCGACTACGCTATAACGAAAGCAATTACATATAGCGGACTACTATTTAGCGCTATAGACGGCTAGGTACATCCCGAATAGCGCGAAGTATTCTACCTCTTTGATCGCGAATATAACCTACCCTTACGCTAGCGCGTCGCTTTATACGTGTCTACAATTAAGGTAGAGATAATAGTAGAAGTCTAGGCTATATTGGATTAGTAGGCGGGCCTTAGTTTCACGTTCGATAAGTCGGAAACGCGTACTAGGCAACGTATAGCTAATCTCTCGGCAAATACTCCTAGTAGAAGTTTCTTTATTAGCCTTATCGACATCGAAGACAAAGATACCGATGCCTCTACCCTTATAACCGTCCTACTTAACGCTATTAGACTACTTTGCAATAGCGATTTAAAGAGGTAGAATAGCCTACAAATAGACACGTACAATACAATAAGGGCGGTCTATAAAAGACTAGCTACTATAGTGCTACACGTATAGTACGTCCTTTGTAATAGCTATAGACTCTAGCTATATATTAGTAACTAGGCTAACCCGAAGAAGAAGGCTACATATATCCGCTACTATAGGGACACTTTGCGGAAAGCCTTATACATTCTTGCCCTTCTTAAGCGGTCTAAGAAAGCCTAGAACGTGCTAAAAGCCTATACTAAGGATAAGGGTACAATACTTCGAGCCTTTGTAGTAGTATACCTTACCCGCTAAGGTTTACACTATGCCGCTATTAATAGCCTATTCGTAGCTAAAGACACGCTATAAGACGTTATACGTATAATAGACAAACGACTCTTCCGGCGCAAGGACGGGTCTATTAGTATAGGCGTAGCTACTACTATATATAGTATCAACAACCCTTCCTTCTAGCTATAGCTTTGTTACCTCTACAAGCTCCTTTAGCTATATAATAAGGCTCGCTATATTAGCGAAAGCGATACTTTACGAGTCGGTTACATTATTCTACGATAGATAGTACTTCGAAGAGACATTATAGAAGCTAAGTTGCTAGAAAGCAATAGGTTGTTAGCCTTGTTTAATACTCGAATAAGTACTTAGACTTAGCCTATACACTAGGCCGCTTACTTACTTGACATTGAATAGCTACGGATATTACTAGACTTTATAGACTAGTAGGAAGGGTACCGCTACTCCTTCTTCCGGGACTATTTTAGTAGCGATACATAGGCTTTTACCTAGTTTGAGGAGTAGTTTATTGACTTCCGTAGCTCTACTAGAGTCTTCGAAGCCTATGGACCCTTAGCGTTACTTAAGCGTGTACGTGAAATAGGCAATACTAAGCATTTCTAGAATACCTCTACTATACTTCGGAAGGCTCCTTACTTAGCTAACGTAGCCCTTCGTTTACTAAGAACGCTAGCCAATTCTGTACTAAGTAAGCGAGCTTTTAGTAGTATAAATTACGTATAGGACGACTATAGAACACGCCTATCAAGTAAGAACACGGACTCACTTACCTATATATATATAAATAGTAAGGCTCTACGCCGCTATCTATTCGCTCTTAAAGCATAGAAGGAGCGATAGGAGAAGCTCCGCGAAGTAAAGAAGAAGAAGCTATCTACTAAGCGTAATATTCGTACTATAGAGCTAGAGGCTATAGTCGTACTAGATATAGCCTTAGCGAAAGACAATAACCTTCCGACTACTAATATACGTTAGATATTAGAAGCTAAGCTATACGACTTGTTTAACCTATAGTAGGTAGGGGTTGCTAATAATGATAACTCGTACGAGGCTAATAATACATTAGTATATAAGGACTATATTGAATACGACCTTAACGTAGCTAGCCTTACTAATCTAGTAGCAAGTTAGGCTTCTAGCTTCTACGACCCGCTAGTCAATTACTTACAATAAGCCTAGCAATAGTCTCAACCTTTACAAGATAGCCTTAACGGCTCTTAGTATCTATAGACCTATAGCGACTACCTAGGCGCTAGTTAGATACGTAGAGCCGCCTATAATGCCATAGAGCCGCTAGCAAAGAGGCACTACTAACAACAGATTAACTACTACTCGAACGTATATAACGAGTATCGCGAATACTAAGTTGAGTCGATTAGTACCCTTTCTAGTAACAACTACTAGTAAAAGTAATTAATACGATAACGACGGAGCCTTCTTATTAGTCTATAGCTTTCTATATAGCTCTAAAAACAGCCCTTTCTAGCTAGCCTATATCTATTACTTCCATTACTTCCATCCTTTATATGCCTATCTAATATTATGTAATATACCTATCCTTCCTACTACGGTTAGCGTATTTTAGCCCTACTGTTACTGACCGTTAGTATCACATTATTGACGTTAATGACAGTGTTAGTGACGTTACTAACGTCAATCGTTAGTGACAGCTTAACACCCCTACTCGCTATCATATGTATGCGGGTTTACTTTCTCCACTCACTATCATATGTATGCGGGTTTACTTTCTCCACTCACTATCATGTGTATGCGGGTTTACTTTCTCCACTCACTATCATGTGTATGCGGGTTTACTTTCTCGACTCACTATCATGCGTATGCGGGTTTACTTTCTCCACTCACTATCATATCTCTATGGCGAGTCTGCGCTCTGGAGTCTGGACATGGCTGGAATGGACACCAGCGGCAATGCGACATATTGCTACCTTGCAGCGGTTCACGAGCCATTTCAGTAACGTGACAACGTCTACAGCGCCTGGAGTCTGGACTCTGAGCGCGTCGGAGGGCTAAAAGTCTCAGGCTGCATCAGGCAAACGGAGCTTGAACTTGGCAGAGATCCCTGCCAGCAAGCATTCGATGAGAGATTGATCCAGTAGCCTTCCCTTACGAGGCGCCCAGACGCTGTATGATACGAAGGCGGTAACGAGTTACGAAAGACTCGTTCATACGTGAGTCGTGACACCGGCCTACGGATCTCACGACTCACGAGAACTCCACTGCTTTTCAGCGTCACCCGAGAAACAGCGTCCAAGACATTCGCCAAATATAGCTTCTTAATGTATGCCAAGCCCAACCAAAAGCTAGGTAAATACGAGCATGTTGCAGTGTTGACGTCGCTTCAACCCCACCAGCATGGGTTTTCCCAGAAGTAGATCTCACCCAAGAACACTATTCCGGCGAAGTTGCTCAAATTGCCTTGGAACAGATACGACGGCAAGTTCGGGGCGGCATAGAAAATTACGAGAGAATACATACCGCCATCGCCACCTCTGTACCTCACAGCATATATAATAAAGCAATATGCTCAAAGGTAGGACAAAATCATCATCCCAGCCAAACCCAATCTACATTTCTTTCTTCTCCCAACCGGAAACGTCAAAACACCAACCAACAAACCATCTCACCACAACAAACGCAACCATGCAATTCCTCAACACCATCCTCTTCGCAACAACCTCCCTCGCCGCCGCCCTCCCCCAATACAACGGCCTCCGCACAACCGTTCTCCCAGCAGAATACTCCTGGTGCGTAGAAAACTGGCACGCAGGCTGCGACAAAGCAGGCTGCACCTACAACTTCAACGTCAGCTCCTCACAAAACAACATCTACCCAGGTAAGCAAGCCTCCCCCTCGCCTCTCCTCTCCTTTTCTCACCATTCGCGCCACAGGGTTCAAAGCCTACTGCTCCGGCACCGACACAGGCTACTATTCCGGCTGCGAAATTCTCGAAAGCGCCTCCTCATCAGGAAACCCGTCGGTCGCTGCATCGCTGCGACCGAACACGGGCGATGGAATCGCTACGATGAGTGTGAGTTTGAGTTTCACCGATGCCGATACGGGCATTACCCGTAATATTTCCGGATGGCATGATGCTTCATACAATGCTTTCGTTGCACCGTTGCAGAATTTCACGATCGTGCCCACCGAGGTTTTTGCTGTTTTGTGAGAGAGGGAGGGGGGAACGTCAAAAGAAGAAGAGGGGGGGAGGTTTGATGGACGACGGAGAAAAACATGGGGGCAATGGGGTTTTTTGGGGTATTTGATTCGCGTCTTTTTATTTGCTCTAGAATCTTAATTTCTTCTTGTATTCATTTTATCATATGGGTATCATTATCAAAGCGACAGACCGAGAAACGCCGTTGTAATGCAAAACCCTTTCTCGATCCCATTGAACCCGTCCGTCTCCTGCAACGAGTGCAAAGTACTGTAGTAACCCGCAGCATTTTTTGTATTACCTGACTAACCAGCCTGCTGGATCAATAACTTCCGAAGCTCTCCAAACTTGACCGGTTTCGGCAAAAACACATCAATACCTGAAGTCTCAGCTTCCTCCCTCGCCTTCTCACTTGCCAAGCCCGTAAGTGCAATGACCGTGACCCTCTTGATCCCATTCTCCTTTTCAAAATCTCGAATTCGTCTCGTAGCTTCCATGCCATCCATTATCGGCATTGAGATATCCATGAGCACGAAATCGAAATGTTTGCGATTTGGGAGGTCGGAGATTGAGGATCGATAGAGGTCGAGAGCTTCTTGGCCGTTTTCGGCTTCCAGATAGGTGAACTCGCATTTCTTCATGAACATGACGAGCAGTTGGCGATTGATCTTGTTGTCGTCTACGAGAAGGAGATGGAGGGGGTCTGGTTCGGATTTTGTAGGAGGGGCGTTGTCTTGGATGACAACGGGGATGGGGTCACGTTCCTCGGTAAATGGAGAACGTAGTGAGGGAGTGAGAGGGTCGATGGGAGTTGTGGCCGGATAAGACAGAGCAGAGCTAACGCTGTTCCGGAGGTTGTTGGTCCGGGAGGGCGGCACTCGCGTCGAGTCGTGGGCGTCTGCATTTGGCTGCATGGAGTTTGTCGCAGCAGCTGACTCTTCGCTTGGGCCAGCTCCCTGAGGACCTGGTGCAGTTTGATAAGAATCCTCGAGCCTTTCACGAACATCCTCAGCGCGTTGCAAGCAGTGCACAAAAGCTTTGGCGAGCTTTCTCGGACCACAACTGTCGGAAGATTAGCTGATATCGACTGAAATGGGGCAAGTCTGAACTTACGGCTGCGGCATGACCTCGACAATCTTTCCGAGTTTTCTGAGCGTCTCCTGTTCATGTCTAGTCATAGTGATGGCGTCTTGATCATTCTCGCAGATGATGACGATCGGGACAATGCGCTTCAAATGCTCTGGATGACCCTCGCGGTGATGATGGTCTGCCAGCTTCTCCAGTGGTGGAGGCTCACCAAAGACATACAAATCGGCGTCGTCCACATCAATGTCAGTCGACCTGGTGACTCTCATCCCAAACCAGTTTGTGCACACTTCTTTGATAGTCTGATGGAAACGCGCCACGCGGTGCGTTGGCGCGCGGCATCGATTTGGATCAGCAGGATCCAGGATCACCAGGTGCTTGCCCTTCGTGAGTCGCTCAGTTTCAATCATCTCCGAATCGGGCGCAGGTAGCCCATTAGCATCGACCTCCGTCGGAACGTGAGCGGCAGTCAGGCTGAGGTGGATGTCGATCTCAGTACCGACATCTAGCTCCGAATGGACTTGGACGCTGCCGCCCAGACTGTCCACGATCTGCTTCACAATGCTTAGACCAAGCCCAGTGCCGGGTTGAAATGGATCCTCTTGGCTGAAAGGAACGAAGATTTTGTCTCGTTGAAAGCTTTCGGACATTCCTTTTCCCGAGTCAACGACACGGATCAGCGCATTGATGATCTTCGAGCTATCACTGCTTTCTTGAGCACGAAGCGAAACCGCGACGAAGCCCGAAGAGGTGTACTTCAATGCGTTGCCGAGCAGATTCATGATGATACGTCTCAGAGCACCTGGCTGGATTCGCACAATCCATGACCGTCTGGGACTGATGTCCAGCAGCACTGAAACACCATCACGTGCATGATCGTTGGCAGATGAATTCGTGAGCGCATCGACGGATTCGCTGGTCTGATGTGCAGGCTTAGCCAGAGCGGTCGCACCTGGCAACTTCTTGAAGGTGTGACCAGCCGTCACGGCCTCGGCCACCTCCTCCACGAGTATGCCAAGATCGACATCGGCTGTCATGTTGAGACTGTCAAGGGTAGAATCTGAGGTAAGATTGACCGGCTTGTTCTGCCGCGCTCTTCGTCTCATCTGTGTTTTGCCAAGTTTGTTGATTTTGCTGTAGTCTAGCACATGATTCAAGGTGTCCAATAGCGTTTTGCCGCAAGTCACGATTGAGGTCACCAAACCAGCAGAGTAGGCATCTGTCGTGGTTTCCGCCAGAAACTCAGCCGCACCAAGTATGCCATGTAACGGTGAACGAAGCTCGTGGCTCATCGAGGCGATGAACGTCGTCTTTGCCGCTTCATTTCGCTGCATGTTCATCCTGATGACCTCGCCAATGATGCAGTTGCTGAACGCCCGCAGATGCGACAGATCAGCATCAAGAGAGATACGTCCTACAGTAGAAGACCACAGGAAACAACCGGCGACCAGTTTCTCCTCGGAGTGGTCGTAGAGTGGCAGGAAGACAACAGTCTTGGCGCCTGGAATCTTCTTGAGCAATTCTTTATGATCCATGTGCCGTTTTCGATTTCGTGGTTTGACCCTTGCGTTGGGACTGTCGTCGATTGTAGTAGTAGGCGTCTCAGCCTCTCTCTCACTATTACTCTCTTCCTCGGACGATATGCCTTTTCCTTCATCGTTGAATGAAAAGCTACGGCCTTGAGGAAAGAGTGCAAAGTACTTGTCTAAAGTGCCCACGGTGAGCGCTGTACCGTCTTCTATCGACTTTCGAGCGTGTTGGTCGGCGACAGAAAAGGCCATAAGCTTGCATGGCCGAGCAGAGGGTGAGCTGTCCGAGTCCGAAGTACCTGTCTCGTGCCGATCGGAGTCCGAGGCTGGCGAAGGCTGTGATTTGCGTTCATATATAGTGTCGTAGCTATTTGGTGGGTGCTTGAAGACAGCCTTTCTCCCCGAGTCAGCAGTGGAGCCGAATATAGCGCAACCGTCTGCAATTGTGGAGTCGCGCAAAATTTCAGCCGCAGATGCGAACATGCTGGACATTCCATCAGGCTTGTTGCATTGAGTGTGGAGGTTGCGGGAGGATACTCTCTTCGCAAGACCTGGCCGAGGGGCTCGAAGTGGGTCTGATTGAGACGAAACGCTCTGCTCATGAGGCGTGGGTCGCCGGCTCTTCTCTCCTTCTGCTCCGTCACGCAGACTCGAGCAGTCGTCGATGAATTGCGCCATCCCTCTCACTATCCGCTCGCCTTTGAATCGGTCGACCCTGTCTCTTGCCCATTCGAGGTGTTCCATGGCCGATTGTGCCACTTCCTGCATGTATCTGAGCTCATGTGCACTCAATCCATCTCTCGGTGCATCGTTCGATACTGCCAGGGCCCCGATCATGTAGCCTGTGCGACTCTGCAGCGGCACGCCAGCATAGAAGCGCACGCCCGGCTCGGAGAGCACGTACGGCCGCTTGCTGAAGCGATGGTCTGCGCGACAGTCATTGACGATCATGCCAGCTGTGGTGTAGGTGCGCCCATCCGCCTCTAGACCAGAGCAGGTCGAGTACATGGAGTGTTCGCACACAGCGTCGGCGCGGGCGAGAATGGAGCTTCCCAACCACAATTCATCTCCATCTTCGGCAAAGGCTCGTGTGACGGAATGTGTTCGAGTTGCTTCGGCGAGGATGTACTGGTTGGTGGTGTCGATGAGGGAGACCATACATCGGCGCACGTCAAGCCGTATGGCGACCAATTGCGCGAAGGCTGTCAACGAGCGGTCGCGGGAAGCAATCGGGGAATAGCCTTGTTTGTGCAGGTCGAGTTGGGCGAGGGAATCGACATGTTTGGCGACATTGAGAGAGCTGCCGTGGGCTGCGAGCCAAGGCTGGTAGTATCGCTGGGTTTCGCGGTTCTGCAGCGAGTATGGCATTGTGGCAGTGTCTGTGATGTATCCTCCTGTTACCACCGAGCGGCGTGCGGCGTGCGGCGTGCGGCGTGCGGCGTGCGGCGTGGGTGGTATGCGGGTGTTCGTGCTACAGCATTCTCTTGGTTTGGACAGTGATTCTGTGAGTGAAGAGGTGAGGCTCCGGGTGCACAGGTCAGCTGGCATGCAAGTAAGGCAGGAGTTGCGTGGCGCATGTGTTGTGCATGTGCGAATGTGCCCACTGTAGAATATGCATACCTACCTGCCGCCATGCCGCCACTCTCACGCGTCTATGCATGCAACGTTGCCTTCACAAGCGAGACAAGCGACATTTCTATTTGCCGGCCGCGGGAAAACATGCGGATAATGCGCGCCTCGAATGCGGCTGCTACTATCGACTCAAGTACGTCAGGTTTTGCTTCCGTTTGCTCGGGGAGCTGCACCGCACCACCTAGAACATCTAGATGGCAAGATGGCAAAATGTGCCACGCCAGGCATTCGGAGGCGTATGCGGGCCTGGTATGGCGGTATGGCGGTATGGCGGTATGGCGGTATATATGGCGGTATGGCTTTGCGACGTGCGAGTGTGAGATGGGCCAGAGAGAAAGAGTGAGGTATGGAGGTGTGGAGGAAAGGGAAAAGGCTAACTTTATAATGAAATGCCTGTTCAGCATTTCATTATGGAGTATCTTGATGAAATGCCTTTTCAGCGTTTCATTCCACAGTATCTTAATGAAATGCCTGTTAAGCATTTCACTGCATAGTATCTTGATGAAATGTCTGTTTGGTATTTCATTCCCTAGTATCTCGATAAAATCCCTATTTAGCATCTCGTTATATAGTATCTTAATGAAATGTCTATTTAGTATTTCAATCCCTATTTAGTGTCTCGTAACATAGTATCTTAATGAAATGCCTATTTAGTATTTCATTCTATGGTATCTCGATAAAATCCCTATTTAGTATTTCATTATATAGTATCTTAACGAAATGCCTATTTAGCATTTCATTATGTAGTACCTTAATGTAATGCCTTTTTAGCATTTCATTACATCGCATCTCAATGAAATGCCTGTTAAGCATCTCGTTACATAGTATCTCAATGAAATGTCTGTTCAGTATTTCATTCCACAGTATCTCGATGAAATCCCTGTTCAGCATTCCATTATGCAGTATCTCAGTGAAATGCCCGTTCAGCATTTCATTATGCAGTATCTCAGGCGACGCGTCCACCAATTAAGCTTCTGCCTCGGGCTTCAAGAGACGCGCGCGCGACGCGACGCCTACTTTCCGCCCTTCACTCCTCCGACGCCGCATCACCACCTCCACCACCACCGCTGTCGCCGCCATGGCGTCACGCAAGCGCGTACGAGACATCCACGATGTCGACGGCGAGTCGGATGTCGAGATCGAGATCGAGAGCGCGAGCTCAAGCTTCCGCATGAACAACAACCATACCAAGCGAACGCGCGTCGCTGTTGCCCAGGCCAGCCGCGCATCCTTCAACTCCGACGCCGACGACGACCACTTCCTCAACAGCGATACCAATGACATCAACATCGACTCCGACTCCGACCCCGAGCCTGCAAACCACCCGGACATCGATTACAGCCTCCGCCAAGACTCCAGCGACGATGATTGCGAGGAGGACGGCATCGATGAGCTCAAGGTGACGCAAATTGTGCACAGGCAGTACAAGGAGCGTCGTGACAACATCGCCGCCGACCATGGAGTCGTCGAGGAGATCTACTGCACGAACTTCATGTGCCACGCGAAACTGCGCATCACTCTGGGTCCTCTGATCAACTTTATCATCGGCCACAACGGAAGCGGCAAGAGTGCCGTCCTTACTGCCCTGCAGATATGTCTTGGCACAAAGGCCTCTGACACCTCCCGTGGCAAAGGCCTCAAGGCGCTGATCAAGGAAGGCACCGACAAAGCCACCGTCGGCGTCACAATCAAGAATCACGGCGAGAGCGCTTACAAGCCCGAGCTGTATGGCCGCAGCATTACCGTGGAGCGTCATTTCACCCATACCAACAGTGGCTTCAAGCTGAAAAGCGCTGCTGGAACTACCATCTCCACCAAGAAGTCTGATCTTGACGACATGCTGGACTACTTCAGTCTGCAAATGGACAATCCCATCAATGTCTTGACCCAGGACAGGGCCCGTGCTTTCCTTTCGAACAGCACTCCGACCGAGAAGTACAAGTTTTTCATCAAAGGTACACAGCTAGAGATTCTCAATGGTGATTACAAGATGATAGAGGAGAACTTGGACAATACGAGCGCCAAGATGCGGCAGAAAGAGGAAGACATCCATGTGCTGAAGAGAAATTTCGAGGAAGCTGAGCGTAAGAAGAAGCGTTCCGACAACACCCGCATGATGTACGCCAGGATCAAGGAGGTCCAACGCGAATGGGCGTGGTCTCAGATCGAGGCTGAAGAGCAGGAATTGGAAAGGCGGGCACAGGCTGTCGCCAAAGGCAGAGACGACCTCACCGAGGCTGAAGGAGCCGCGGAGGAAGCTACGGCCGCCCTCGAGGCTCAAGAGGGTGCAGTGGACGGGCAAAAACGTGCCATTGAGGAGCACAAACGATCTCTGCAGCCGTTGGAAGAGTCGTACAATGCCGCCAAGGAGAAGTGGGACAGCAATCGCAAAGCTTTGGTAGATAACAAGGCAGAAGAACGCAGGATTCAGGAGGACTTCAAGAAAGCAAAACGAGACATTGCACAAGTCGCCCAAGAAATCAGAATCGAGCAAGAGCGCTTATCAGGCGAGCACGGAGAAGCACACGCGCAGCGCCTTCGAGACTTGGACCAGCTCAAGCAGTTGGTCATCGATGCAAAGCAAGCACACCAAGACCACGAAGACCGTCGACCTGCGATCGAAGCGGCCGTGGTGGCTGCTAAACAACGCTGGATGGAAGCCAAAGATCCTGTTGAAGGCGCCCGTGCCGAGCATGATCGCCTCCGAAAAGAATTGGACAATCTTCAGCGCGATCAGGGTCAGAAATGGGGCGCCTACCCGCGAAATTCAGAGAAGCTCTGCCAAGCCATTGACAGGGAGACTCGCTGGCGTAAGAAGCCCATCGGACCAATTGGCATGCACATTGCCATCACAAAGCCACAATGGAGTTCAATCGTAGAGAGGATATGCGGCAAGACGCTCGGCGCATTTGTTGTGACCTGCAAATATGATCGCGACATCCTCGATCAGATTGCCAACCGGGTCGGTGCCACAGACATGACTGTCTTCATCACCACCGATGTGCATATTAATGTCGATGAACCAGATCCAGCTGTCGACACCGTCATGCGGATCTTGAACATCGAAGACGAAGCAATCAGCAACACTCTCGTCATCAACCATTCAATTGAGCAGACTGTGTTGTTTGAGGATCTGGACGAGGGCCGGGACTTCATGTTCGGCACAGGCCAGCGCCCCCGACATGTACGCGCTACCATCACACTTCATCCTCATAACAGGTCCGCTGGTCAGCGCTGGGACTATGATCCTTATGGTGGCGAAAAAGTCGGTCCCGTTGCTCCGTGGCAGGGTCGAGGGCGAATGAATGTAGACAAGCAGGAAGAGATTAGGCTCGCGTCAGAGCGTGCACAGGATGCTGGACGTAAGCGCGGCCAGGTGGAGCAACACGCTCAGCAGATGCAAAATGAGCACACCAAGGCTGGACAAGCAGTCGTGGCACATACACGGGAAAGCAGACGGCTGAAGGAAGCATATCAGAGGGCCGATGACAATGTCGATGCCAAGCAAGCCGAGATTGACGCCAATCAACCGAAAGACGGCAGGCTTCAAGAGCTGCAGCGCCAAGAGGAAGAACACAACCAAGAGAAGGAGGCTGCAGAAAATTCGATGCAAGATGCGGCCGCACAGAATGCCGAGTTGAATGCGAATGCGCGAGTTTTCAAGGACGAGCTTGATGCGGCTGAAGATGAGAAGCTCAAGGCAGAAGTCCTCATTGACAGAGCTGAGATGAAGCTGTCAGACCTCGATGATGCTAGAAAAGCAGCATTGCTGAGGAAGAACGAAACCTACGACATTATTGACGTGCGCAAGCACGAGCTGGCCGAGCTAGAAGAGGCTGTGCAAGAGGCGAAGAATCGAATCGAGACATGGATACCAGAGGCACAAAAAGTCTCCCCTGAGCGAGTCCCAGTCAACAGCACTCCCGCTGCCCTTGAGGCGCTGTTTCATACACTGCAGGCAGATTACGAAAAGGAACAAGCGACACAACCAGGGACGGCGGAACAGATCGCCGAGCAATGGAAGAAGGCAGCGGAGGACTTTAAACGCGCGAAGAAAGACCACAGAACAATGCAGAATGTCGTCCAGGTGAGTGTGATATCAGGGTTCACACCCAAGGGAAGGGCTTCTACTGACAAGAATGCAGCTTCTGACAAAAACGCTGGCTGAACGTCAACGCCGCTGGGGACTCTTCCGCGGCCACATTTCCATGCGTACCCGCATCAACTTCAACTACCTCCTCACCGAACGAAGCTTCCGCGGTCGTCTCAATTTCAAGCACACGGACAAGACCTTGGATCTCAGCGTGGAACCAGATATGACGAAGCAGTCCGATACAGGTCGTCAAACCAAGACCCTCAGCGGCGGCGAGAAATCTTTCGTCACGATATGCTTGCTCCTGAGTATCTGGGAAGCCATGGGTTCGCCGATCCGTTGTCTCGACGAATTCGATGTCTTCATGGACAGTGTCAATCGTTCGCAATCGATGAAGTTGATGATTCAGACTGCGAGGCGATCGGTTGGAAGACAGTTTATTTTGATCACCCCGCAAGCGATGGGCAATGTTGAGATTCATGATGATGTTACCATTCACAAGTAAGTTATCGCGCATCATCCATGCTTTCGCGGGAAGACATCAGATTGCTGACAAATTTTTGTAGGATGAGAGATCCGGAACGGAATCGCGAACCAGGTCAGCAGGCGCTTGATTTTGGACAGCCTTGAACCGAAACACTTCTTGTTATGTTACCACTTCCCGATGTATAGTTTCAATGAGAGGACGCGGAAATTCTCTTCCTCCTGCTTTTATGCCTCGTCGTCGCGGATCATCTCGTCCCCAATGATGTTGTCCATCCTGAATCGCTTCAGAGCATGCGACGTTTGGACGAAAGGAAGTTGAGCTTGGTGGATCAAGTCGACGAGAGCAAGCGAAACTGGAGGAGAGGGGGAGGGAATGTGAGTTGCTTTGTCATTTGCGTGGATATCCATTCAAGTCGGCGATCGAAAGCCGCCTCGAGATCTGGATTGCTGACCTAAGTCGCCGGCGTGAACGGAGTTGCTCTCTCGCGTTTCTTCTACATATCCTCGCTTGCGACCAGTCACTTTGAGCTGTATCGGGCGACGTGCTGCGTGCGACGCTGTTGGCTCGAAGATGATAGTGTCCTCCTCTGCCACTTCTAAAGCATCATCTCCGCACGGCTTGCCATCAACGAACCACTGCGCCTTCAGCTTGACTCCTGGGTCCCACCGTCCAACGCTCGATGCCCGGATCAAGTGGTCTTCCTGCACTTCAATGATAGGTGGAGCTTGTCGATCCAGCGCAGCCTGATGTCCTCCTCTCTCGATGACTTCGCTCCACATGTTCCCTCGTGGCGACTTTGCGGCGATTTCATCTAATAGCCTACCCTTCTCTCCGGCATGATCTTGGATCCAGTGGCCGAGGACCCGAATATTATCCCAAATGCTCAAATTCTGGTACCCCGAGCCGTGTGTCCCATTGACCAGGATTGTGACGTTGGCCCAGTTTGGTCCGCCTTTGGCCTCAGTCTTCCTTTGAAATTCATAAACTGCTCGGTCGAGGTAGTAATCGTCTTGTGTGCCGACGTAGAGGAAGATCCGGTTGCGAAGGAGCTCGCCAAGGCTGTTCCACTAAAGCGCACAAAGTAGAAGATCAGCTTTTTTTTTGAATCTGACCACTTTTCCACACATTTGATTCGCTCACATTGCTGATGATGTAGTCAGTCAGGTCCATAGGTCTCCAAAGCTGGGTTGATTCGGGGTAGATCTCGCCAGTGAGCTTGTCCCAAGGTTCCAAAGGGTAGCCGTTGAGTCCTTGCACGCCAAAGACAGCCGCAAAGGCGTCCAACTGCTGAAGAGAACGAGTCTTGGTGCCGAGGGCGAGCTCGTAATGGTTCATGTTTTCTGCGTCGGTGAGATAGAGCACGGTGCCATTGCGTAAAAATATCCGAGCGATCCCATTTGCGCTTCCATTTTCAGACCGAAACGCGTTCTTGTCGTGATATATGTCGATGGTCTGAAGTCGAGTGAAGTCGATGGGATCTGGAAAGGAGGTGATCGTTGCGCCGAAAAGATCTGGTCGAAAGACCAAGTTGGCCAGGCTCTCCCAGCCACCTGTCGAGCCTCCAGTCAAAAGACGCGCGTGCGGCTTCGCGATCGTGTTGAAAGTATCATCGATGTACGAGATCAGCTCATCGTTCAGTGCGTCACCCCAAGGGCCCAGATTGGCTGTGTTGACCGCGTATGAGTCGTCGAAGAAAGGATTCTCATGTCGAAAGATGACCATGATCAACTCTGGCATGGAGACATCGGCAGTTCCGTTTGGGCCTGGCAAGGTCCCATTATTCCATCGAGCAGCAAAAGGTTTATACTTGGGATAGCCTTCGAATCCAAAAATTCCTTCGAAGTGGCCTTGACCATACACCACCGGATAACGCTTCTTCATGTCATGTTTGTCGTATTTGGGCGGAAGCAGGACGGTGGCAGCGACGTACATATCTCGTTGCCTGAGAATGAATTCCATCAGTATGGAACAGCGTGACGGAGGCTGTACTCCCGTCCTTACCAGAACTCGCTTAACATCTTGCTGCGGATTTTCACATATTTCAACAGCTCCAGATCTTCGTAATTGCCCTGAGCGCATGATGCACCGACATCCTTTGGCTTCTTCGTTTCGTTGGCCTTTGGTCCGATCACCTCATTGAACGTGAGATCGATCTGCTGTGATTTGCCAGTGATTTCAATGTGCCGCGCAGGAGTCGCGATGCTTCCATTTCCATCAGGCATGCGGCCGCCGTCGTTACATGGGAAGTGAACACTGATCGTTGAGCCATCGCTGCGCGTCACATTCTCATACTTGGTCAAAAAAGCCTGGATCTGATACTTGCCCTTCTGTATATCGTCAAGATCCCTGGTTGGCCAGCCGAAGATGCCAAAATCCGAATCGTCCCATCTTCCGCCAGAGAAGGTCACGGTGCTTTCTGAGCCAAATCCGAATACGTTCAAGCCAAAGAAATGATCTGGTGTCGACAAAGGCGAAGTGTACTATATCAGTGGTTCAGTGGTGATCGAGGCCTCCATAAGTGCGACGGCCCCCCCAACTTACATTAAGAGGGTCCAGGTCATCTGGTGAGAAGAGCAAGACAATGCGGCCATCGACACGATTTCTCAGCACTCCATCCTCAACGGACACCGTGACCTTGAGTTTATGGCTCTCTTCGCTCTCAGTGGCACCACTTTGCAGGATATTTTCCGCAGCCAGAGTCAGGCCGAAGCAGAAGAAGAAGAAGAAGAGAGTAGACATGGGATTATCTCTGGATGGCAGAACAGCTTCCTGCAGGTCTGTCGTGCGAGCGCTCTTCCAGCCCTAGAGGGAGGCCCTGTATACGAAAAGCTTGATGTAGGGTATCACGGCGTTGACCACATGCAGCAAGCCTTGACATCATGGATGCCTGAGCCTCTCTCCAGGGAGTTCCCTGCCGAACGCCAGACAGATGCGAAAGTACAAAGATGGCGTCGCCAATGTTAGAAATACCATGATTCCTTGGAGCGTTTGGTAAGTAAGACCGATGGCAAGCAGAGCTTCCAGCTCCATCTCAGAAAAGCGGCCTTGGTTGCTGCCCTAAACGTGGGCCCCAGGGTGAATGAATGTTCAGGGATCGGACTGTACAATCTCGGAATGTCGAAGTCCTTTTAAAGCCTAAAAATATGATGGAATCAAACCTACCCATAGTAACGGTACAACACCCTCGTATTCTTGGTCAGTATACTTGGACCTATACCTGGCCATCACTTCAAAGTTCGTCTCGAAGTCACGACTGCGCTCCTCGCTACTTGCAAGCAGGTTCGCCGTGAAGCTCGCGCATAGTGGTTGATTCCTGAATAATCGATTCTGGACCCTCAAATCAAATCAGTAAATATTCAATTTAGAATATTCAAGTGAATACTTAGAATTAGTATATAAAAGGGCAAAAAGAATGAATATTTCACTAGTCTAGATAGTTAGTTAGATTCTAGTAGTAGTTTGAATAGTGGATTAGATAATAGTTATTCAACTTTAGTAGTAATTGATAGGAAGATTGTTCATTTCTTAAGGGATGTAATGCCTTCTATAAAAGTCGTAGTTTATTATTTTATGGACCGTAGGGTAGGGGAGGGGTGTCGGATGAAAGATACTATATTATATAAAGAAAGAGCTAGAATTCGTATACTTATATAGGATATATATACACCGTAGTACATCCGGCTAAATATGTCATAAATATTCTGAATATGAATATTCACTTGAATATGCAATTCAAGAATCAACCACTATGAGCTCGCGGGATCTTCTACGGCCTCAACACTTTCTACCACGAGGGCCTCCCTCAATCTCTGTGTGGACTTCCTTCTACATCAGAATGGCAACTATAAACCAACAGCTTGGCACGTATAGCGACTTCGCGAGCGGTGTCCAACTTCTCAGTCAGCTTCGATGAGACGAATTGATTCTTTTCCAAGCCTCTTGCCCAGTCTATAATAGCCAAGGGTCGCCCGCACTCACACCATCTCGAGCTAGTTCTATTGAGCGCGACACTAGCGGAGGATACTGTAGTGTCAACGCCCTGTTCCAGCTGGCCAGAAGGGCGAATCATGTCAAGGTGTATCCTTATGGGAATTGCAATGCCCTGGAACGATACATACATAGCTGCTTGAAGGAGAAGGCTGTGCTGCTCGTTCCCGAAGCATCGCGAGGAGCATGTGCTGTACCTGTAACCATGGTTGCTCGAGTTATCACCGCTTCAGACATGCACCTTTGGTACACACAATATCCCGTCCGTCAAGCTGAGCTTTGCCCATATAAACGAGATGCCCTCTTTCTCATCTGCCCAAAGCTCTCTTCATCTCACTTTGTCAACCTTTTCACAAAGCCTCCGTCAACCAGCTATGTTGCCCATGCGTGTTTGGACTAAAGCAATCGAAACCCATGAGCCAAGCCACCCCAGACTCCGCACCTACGAACTCGAATCCTGACGGGATACAGATTTAGGATATTGACATGAGATGGTCGAGTGCAAGACAAGCAAGGAAGCCTCCATCTACGGCATACACAGCCGTTGAAGAGAGCGTCATGCCAGGTTGTGCAAGTTCGAGCAGAGGATATAGCAGGACCGCGAGTGACATGGGAACGGAAAGAAATATCATATAGGCACATACTTGGCTCCTTGCAAACATTGAAGTCCAGAATAATTGTTAGTCACCGGCGTATACGACATCAGCTCATGTCGCACAATTCCACAGGCACAGACTTCAATCCATATTCGTACAAAGCATCATCGAGACGATTGTGATGAAGACGCTGAGGATGGTTGCTGGGAGAAGGGACATGGCTGACGCTGCTATAGCATTACCCGAGGATCAATGGCAATAGTGTTTCCCAGGGTGCCTTTAAGAACAAGGAGCCCAGCCAGCTGACAGATATGGTGAAGAGCGTCATTCCGACGAGAGTGATCAGTGGCATACCGATCCAGTCAAGCCAGGTGAGATTGCTGACCAGCGTCGTGCCGAGCGGGACAGCTCTCAGCTTGAGACAGAAAAGCAACAGTATCGCTCCAACATCCAATAATGGCAGGTTGTTCCAACCTAACCGTCTCCAGGAGGCATAAGGTGAGAAAGGTGCCACGAAAGAACGGCCCATGATGTTGCCGACTGCTGTTGCAATCGCCATCAAGCCCAGATATTTCGAGCGCTCCCCCCCAGCGTAGTCATGTCGGCCAGAACCATGGTTACCAATATATCGATTCCACCATCTCCGAGGCTTTGCAGGACACGTCCAGCGATGATAGTCTTCATGTCTTGCGCAACAGCGAAAACGATCGAGCCGACGAGTGAAAGGTCCCCGGATGTATGAAAAGGATACTTTCGACCGAAAGCATCGGAGAGGCTGGCCCAGATTGGTTGCATGACAAGGCGGCCACAAAGGCTGCAGCACAGATTTGCCCAAGAGTACTCGAGGCTCGTGCCTTTGAGTCCGCCGGCGATGGTCTGCAATGGGGTCAGTGTGTGTGAGAGGCAACTGTTATCCTTGTCCTGACTTACGGGAGCGCAATGCTGAGGTGGATGTTCTCTGCGAATTCTAGCGAGACGCAGGATTTTCCAGTGCAAAGTGTTCATGGGTCTTTTGAAACGCGTGCCACATCATCACATGCAACCGGCAGTTGGATTACCTTAGCAACTTACAGCCCGTCACAACCACAACCCCTTGCAAGCGGAGCCCAGCTCCTCCCCTTGCTTCTGCTCTTGGATGATGCTCGATCCCAATTCTGCTGGAGGCAACCCAAATTACTTGTGAACATGGCCCATGTCTAATGCTTTCCAAGACTCTTGCCACTAGCATCAACAACAGCTCTACTGAAAGTTGCACTGAGCTTGCCTTCCTTCTCCATCGCTCTCTTCCTCTGCGCCGCTTGAATGCCAGCCCTGTCTGTGACCGGCGCGGCGTTCATGATATTATCGAACTCGTCGTTTTCCTCATTCCCAATGTCAGAGCCAGACTCTGCATCAGAATCTACAGGCAATTCGGCCTTCTTCGGCTCTGAAGGGCGCTGTATCCGCTCAGGCGCTTGTCGTTCGTCGTCTTCCGTCTTCGATGGATTGCTGAAAGGCTTTGATGCGAGCACTCTCCGTCTCAGTTCTGCCATTTCTTCTTCGTCGTCGTCATCAGGTGGGAGATCGTATGGGTCTCGTTCTTCGTCTTCATCGCCTTCTCCGTCCTCTGCATTGCCATGCATCTGTACTTTTTCGTCAGGCTTGGGTCCACCGAGCTGTATGCCACCCAGACTGCTCGCGTCGCTAACATCGTCTTCTTCCTCTTCACTGTCCTCATCACTGTCGAGGTCATTTCCCTCCACCGGTCTTGGCCCTCTCCGGTTCATGTTACCACCTGCCCAAGCGTCGTCTTTGTTGTCCTCTCTTGCTTCTCGATCTTCTTTCCATTCGTCCTCGATCTGTGCCAACCACGCCTCTTCGCACTTCTTGACTTCCTCTTCGTCCTTGCATGCCGCATACTTTGCCAGCACTTCCTCGTTGATGTCAAGGAAGGATTGTCCATATGAGAAGGTGCCGAGGATTTCCTCTGCCCAATCGAGGTGGCCACATATCGCGAAACATGCCGCCAGTGCTTCCACGCAGTTCAGTCTCCACGGTCGGCCATAGTTTGTCGGATTCGCAGCGATGAGGTACGGCAGTAGTCTCGAGTTCGGTCCACCGATCTTGTTGAAGGGTACCTGTTCAATTCTCTTCCACGAAGCCTCCACTACGGCAGCACCATACTGTTCCAGAACTCCACGATCTGCGGGGCTTATGAGAGTCTTTGCCTTGGGCGAGACAACGACACCGGGATGCTTCTGTCCCACATGCAGTTCTCTCATCAAGCCGAGTCGCATTAGCCGCTTGCCAGAACATCTCTTCGCGTCGCAGTGATTCAAGTCCCATGCTGCTGCTTTGAAGGGCGGTCGTCGATTGCCACCCAATCCATCCTCGCGGTCTGGATGTGTATGCTGTGCTTGGGCTCGAGAATTGGTGTGCTTGCCGCCTCGACCAGATTTGAAGTCTTTCTTATGGCGGACCATGTTGCGTTCGGTGTAGCAGTGGCTTGACGGTATAGGTATGTAGACGAAAATATGTCTAGCTGATACGGTAAGTCAATATTTGCTTGGGGCAGTTCATGAGGCCCCATCAAACCTCCAAATTTGGAGAAATGAAACTTTCGAGTGAACAACAACAACAACAACATCATGACTTCGGCAGTGGAGGCGCCAGAAGGCGTGCAGCACTATCACTTCCTGGCCGAAGTCCCCTCAAATATTGCAAAGTACTGGCAACAACGACATCAGATCTTCTCAAAGTACGATGAGGGCGTTTGGCTGACGGACGATGCATGGTTCGGTGTCACACCAGAACCCATGGCGAAGTGAGTGTAGCCTCGCATAGAACTACAACACGGCTCTAGAAGTATGCTGATGAGGCACAGCAGAATCGCAGAACATGTTGCCAAAGCACCAGCCTCAAAGACGATCCTGATAGACGCATTTGCTGGAGCCGGCGGCAACACCATAGCATTCGCCCTCTCCGGCCGCTGGAAGCAAATCTTTGCTGTTGAGAAAGACCCCAGGACTCTGGCCTGCGCCAAGCACAATGCAGAAGTCTATGGCGTCGCAAAGAAGATCTTCTGGATCCAAGGAGACATCTTCGAAGCGCTCAAAGTCAGACTCAAGGCCGCAGCCAAGAACGCCGTGATATTCGGAAGTCCGCCGTGGGGAGGTCCATCCTACAACGAGCATGAAGTGTTTGATCTCACTCAGATGGAGCCCTACAACATCGACCTTCTATATGACTCGTTCAACAAGCTGACGAATGAAGTGGTTTTGTACTTGCCACGAACTTCCGACGTTAGGCAATTGGCCAAGCACGCCAAGAAGGATCAGAAGCTCCCTATCAAGCATTATTGCATGCGTGGCGCAAGCAAGGCACTTTGCGTCTTTTATGGATCTTTCGAACTCAATCAGGAAGCGGAGGGATGAACTTCGTTGCAGCACGCGACAGACTTTGGAGGCTTGGAATTCGACGAACTGAATGTCGTATGAATCATTTTGGTCGTGAGTACTTACAACCCGGCTATCTCATCGCCTCTTCCATCTGGCATGGGCATCTCGCACGCTATGAACGCAACAATGGCAGGCATAAAACGACAATCTCGTCGTTCAACTGGGCAATGGCACTCGGTGCCATGCATTGCCAAGCAGCCCGCGGAAGTTCCAGGTGGAATCAAAGGTTGGAGGCTGCGTATTGTAGCCTTCATCCACGGCTCGAACCACGAACTCCGGTTTCCGGTCCTGGGGAAGCTGTTCGAGAGACCACTCGAATTGCCATAGTGTCCAAGCCCATCTCTTCGAGCCTTTTGCTTCGTCTTCGCAGAACTTCGCCTGCTTCCAGCTCTTACCGCCGTCTGCGGAAACATCGACACGAACTATGCGCCTTCCACCTCCGCTGTACGCAAAGCCGCTCACGGAGATTGGTGAGTCGGCTTGATTGCTCTGACGTGCGATCTTAGTGATTGCACTCTGAACTGGCATTTCTTGGATGCTCTGCGCTGCGTCCCAATCCTCGGGTTTGAGTTGTGACGGAACCTTGATATCGGGACCGAAGCACTTGTAGTCCCGATTGTGCCAATTTGAGCTTGACTCTTCGCAGCCGATTGAGATCTTTCCTAGCCATTTGACACTTCGAGTAGCAACAGATCCGGGCACGATAGCTCTTAATGGTCCACCATGGTCTCGTGGCATCTCCTCGCCGTTCATCTCCCATGCCAACAGAACATCCGAAGTTGCATCTAGTGCTGTTTTCAGAGGTATGGACTGCTCGTATGTGTCAGATGGAGCTGTGAAGTGGATGTAACGGTCGGCTTCTGGGTCCTGGCAACAAGCTTCTCGGGCCTGGTCGACATCATAACCAGCGTCAAGTAAAACATCTCGAAGACGGACACCAGTAAATTCTGCAGTGCTGATCGCACCTACATCCCATGCGAGTCCGGAGGTCTTGCCATTTCCAGACTCGTTCATGTGCTTTCTTCGATTGCCAGCACATTGTAGAGTCACTGTAACGGTATGCGCTTGGAATTTGGCTTTCAAATCATCGATGGAATACTCCTTCTCCTGGCCATCTGACAGCTCGACGTTTAGCTTATGGTCTTTAGCATTTATCTTGGGGACCCAGAGATGGTGTCGAACAAAGAAGAGCCGGAGAGGCGTGATGAAGTCGCCCAAGAACCTCCCTGGAGTCTCGGCATTGCAAGGTCTCGCTGTCTGCACAATGAGCTCAGGATCGCGCTCTGGGTCGTCCTTGAAGATGTCGTCGACTGCTGAAGTGTCGATGCTGTCGCCCAGAACACTCCAATTGACCTTTCCATCGGCATCCAGATCTCTCGCATCGATCTCGCCGATGTGATACGTATCCAGGATCTGCTTGACTTCTGGCTTTTGATGAATGCTGAAGAGCTTCCAGTATGGATCGATGGACCCGCCACAAGCACGCAGAATCACTTGGCCTCCGGGGTGAGCGTCAATGAACTCAGTAATGTCGTATACCGACGATCCGGCAACGACCCACTTGGTCGGTGAGTGTTTGTCGTGCTTGACGACTTCTGACAACCGGAACTTGCCATCGTCGACTGTTCTCGACGGTTAGCGTTCAGACATGCACACGACTGAGCTTCCAACTACCCTGACGACGACCGTGGTAGGTTGAGAGTTCACAGCGATTTGACAAGAACTCACCTTCATAAGGATTGGCGTTGCCGACATGCTGGCTTTGTATATCGACACCTGCATCTCCATGCACCCACGACACCACCGGCGATGCCAAAGCAGCTACTGCTGAAGCTCCAAGCACCGCTACCAACACCCTCGACGAATCGGCCGTGTTGGGCTTACGGTGACGAGCATATTGCCATGTGGTCTTGCCTCTCACGCCATTCCATTGCAGGAATTGTTGCTGTTGATTATATCTCTCCCGCAATTGAGGCCCACTCTTTCTAGCAGCGCCGGGCGCAATCTGACCAACATGATTCGTTCCCGACGACTTCAGGCCTCGAAGTTGACGAATCGGGCTCGCTAGCGACGTCTGGGTTCCGAGAATGGCTCGTAGCGGTTTGAAGTGGTTGCGAGGCATTTTTTTGCTGACTTTGCGTCTATTTCATGCTGTTCTGAGTGGATGGAAATGGCGTGATTCTAGCTAACGAGGCAATGCGGAGATGGGCGACGGGGCGACGGGGAAGATACCTGAGTTCCACGTGATGCGGCAAGGCTGGGAGAGCTTGATGATCTGTTACCTCAGAAACTCAGACACTTCGCCTAAGGCATCTATCGGAATTTTGTAGCTCCGATCTTTCATCAACTTTCAGCAACTTTTAGCTAATCAAATAATGTAGGGAAAGGTACCGAGCCTTAGCGAAGCGTCTAAGGGCAATTAGGGATACCTTCGCCATAGTAGAACTTTAACTCTATATACTAGCGGTTTTCAATACGTAATATTATAGTTATACTATATACTATCGTACATTTTCTATATAGAAAAGAAAGCGCCGAAGCGACTCGATATAGCGATACCTAATTTACGTATTATTCCGCGTATTTAATAAACGAACTATACTACTAACCTACTAATCTATCTTTTATAGTAAAACTTTAGCTATCTCTATATCTATATACTCTCGTCTATTACTACTAATCTATACTTCCTATATATACCGATATAAAGAGCTAGTAGGCTAAAGGCTATAGGTTAGTACTAAACATTATTCTAGTAGAGTTCGTAGGTCTAGTCGTATAATAGGGCTTAGATCTCTCTATCGTATAGAGCGAGGCGGTATCTAAGAGGAACTCTACTAACCTTTATTAACTCTCGCTATCTATTACTACCCTTTACTATCTTTTAGTATCTTTTAGTATCTTCTATTATCTTTTAGTATCTTTTAGTATTATCCTCGCTATAGAGACGACTAACCGGATAACTAGATACGAACTTTTAGTAACTTTTAGTAACTTTCGGCTATAGCGAGTCGTTCTATATAGAAGACGAATAGGTAGAGGAGAAGGTCTAAGATATTTAAGCGGACTACTACTATAGGCTATATAATACCGATCGCTAGTAAGGATCCTCGAGAAGGATATATCCCCGATATAAGTATTCTATTAGGCTAGAGATTACGTGCGATTTAGTACGACTATCTAAGGTCTAAGCTATGGTTTACTATCGAGGAGGCAAGAGTAGAGGGCAATATCTAGTATTAGTTTAGTATAATTCGAGTATACTTAATAAACATATACGATTTCGTATCGAAGTACGAGTAAATTCGAGTCCTACGTCGTCTAATATTTAGCTTTAGAGATATCCTCTTAATAGCCTATACTAGCTTCGGTAAAAGTTTAATATTCTATATATATAGTATCCTTATAGGTCGTATTACGCTACAAATTATACCGTTACTTAAGCTTAGAGACGAGTAATTAGACGATATTCGGTAGATCGGTACCTTTACTTAGCTAGTACTAATTAGTAGTAGTATAAAGTAGGCGGAGAGGGACTTATTCGAGCGTATCGCCTACGGAGACTATACCTATATTTTGCTTAGTCCCGAGTAGGTATCGAGTACTACCTTTCGCAAGCTTTTAAAGGATCCGGTACTAGTATCGCGTATAGGTCTCGTCGCTATCGACGAGTACTATATAGTACGCTAGTAGAAGGACTTTCGGCTATAGTTTAGTATAATCGGTTAACTACGAGATTACCTACTACGATATATATATTAGTTCGTATATTCTATAACGCTTAACGAAGAGATAGAGGCTAATATACTTAACAATATAGGCTTCCGTTTAGTTAGAACGAAGTAGTTCTAGATAGAGGTTATATAGACGTCTATTAACCGAGATAATATATCGATATACCTATAGTAGATTCTAAAGCGCGCTTCGAAGAATTAGGTATCGTTAGGGTTTGTCCTTAAGCGCGTAGTTACTAGTAGCAAGGCGACTCCGGATAGGATTAAGAAGTCTATTATGTTTATTAACGGTATTGTAGGAGGTTCCGCGGCTAGTAAATAGGTACATAAGGCGTTAATACGGATAACTAAGGACGCTCCGGATTCAAAGGATAGGTATACGCGCGACCGACCTATACCTAGGTAGGAAATAGGGCCCTATATTATTAATATAGTATAGACGTTTACTTCCGTTACTCCTAAATAGGACAAGGACTTCCGCTACGACGAATTTAAAAAGGAAACGTCTACGATCCGTATTATCTTCGCTACTACCTCTCTCGGAATAGATATAAATATTCCCGATATTAAGACCGTAGTATATTAGAATTTCCCTATTAGTATAGACGTAGGCGATGTCTAGTAGAGGCTTAGTCGTAGTAGTCGTAGAAAGGGTAGGCGTAGTATCGGTATAATGTATTTGCTATACTAGGCGTTCGATTCTAATAGTATCGACTATCCGAAAGGGATAAAAAAGGCATAGCTTAATAATCTTAAGGCTAAGAAGGATATAAACAAGAGGACTAGTAAAGGGAATCGGTATCGGCTACTATAGTATCGAAGGCATATTAAGGTAAAAGTATAGTAGATCTAGTAAGTTAATAGATAGATATAGGTTAACGATGTCTCTAATAAAGAGCTAGACAAGAGCTAGGATAAGGATAGTCGTCCGTATTAGATAGCTAAGGAATTAGAGTATCGGTAGATAATACTATAGGTCTAGAGGGATATCGTAAATAGTTCCTACTATCGTCGAGGGTTCTTACTCTTCTTAGGAGAGGGAAAATTGCCTACTAGTGCCTACAAGATTATAGTACCGCTAGGTAAAGTATACTATAATGCCTATAAACCTTCTATAGCTATCTTCGAGGACCTAGAATTTACACTACTACTAGTACCGGATATACTAACTATACTAACGAAGCGGTCTCGTAGAGGCGTAGTACTTTCTCTATTAGATATATAGTATATCGAGAAAGCTAGTACTATGTAGCTATTTCGGAGCTTCCCTATACTAGCGGACGCCTTTATACTATAATAGATAAGGTAGTAACTTACGCGGTTATTTAACGATCTAGACTATACTAATTAGGATATATTTAATATCGAAGAACTTAGTAATCGTATCCCGAAAGGACTATACTAGAAATATTAGAATCGGTATCGCTAGGAATTAGTTACATTTCTCTAAGATAATGTCGATTATGTCGATAAAGAGGTAGAGTAGTTAAAAGTCGAACGGAGAGAGAATAGTACTCGTAATACGGTAGCGAGGGCGAGGCAAGCTATAACTAACGACTCGGATACGCCTATCGTATAATAGAACGCGAATACGATTACTAAATAGGTAACGGAGACTAAGTATATTATACTTAAATATGTATCCGATTAGCGAGACGACGTGTTAGTATTAGAAGTAGTATATCGGCTCTAGCGCGCTTATAGTAAGCTCCGTATCGTAGAGGCTAGTAGTCTTAGGCGTTTTATCTATAAGCCTAGTACTATACCGTCGCCTTCGATAGCCCTAGTCGCTATCTCGCGTAGTAATAGATAGGCTATAGAGATACTACGTCTACCGAGAATACCGCGCCTAATAATATCGCTATTTATATCGCCTACTTCTATACGGATACGGCGCTAATCTATATAAGATATAGAGTAAATCGTTAAAGCGATAACGTATTCCTATACTACTACGCGAGTATATACGACTAGTATCGATAAATTTATCGCAAGCCGATATTCTTAATTTCTATTATTACTAAATTTGTCTAAAGCCGAAGCCCGGATAGGCTCGTAATATATATAAGTACTAGATATATAATATATCGTTCTAGAGACATAGGACCTCTATCGGTTAGCTATATTAGATTACGTACTAAGTTCGCTACCCGTTAGGGTCGTAGAGGACATTAGCGTACTAAGTTCGCTACTAGGTAATATCGCCGGAGAGGTCTATATTGTACCTACTATATAGCTTCCTATATCGCTAGCGATACCTCGTATAAGGAAGGGCAAAAGGAGTATCTAAGAGGTATCTAACTCCCCGAGCGCAAAGCGCTTAAAGACTATTAATCCAATCTCGTTACTAATATACGTATCCTTAGCCGATCGAAATCCGAATACTATCTATCCTATTAATGTCTTATAGAGTAGAAGTAGTTAGTAGATAAAGCCGGTACTAGGTTTATAGGTTCGAGGGAATCTTAATATATCGCCTTCTCTAAAGGAATAGGACTAGTCTTCGATAGAAGCTACTAAAAGTTACTAAATACGTCGAATCGTTACTATAGAGGTATTTACTCTACTATATCTATCGTCGCCGGGATTATCGAAAGTTGCTAATAGTTAATAAAAGATACTAAAAGATAAAGTGTCCGCTTCGCTATATTGTATTCGAAAGGATACTTAGTAAGGATACTTAGTAGTAGGGATTATTAGGGACTTCTATAGCGTATACTAGTAGACGGGTACTACTTTATAATAATGTCGTATCCTACCTATAACGGTTTAGCGCGTACTTCCTTTACGAGATAGTATATATATACGTTAGTATCGGGATAGATTAGTACTATCCTAGGTAACCGATAGTACTTTATTATTAAATATCGGATAGAAGTAGGGCTTACTATTATTAATCCCTCCCTAGTAGTAGCTATCTATGTAAAGTTTCGGTATCTTTTAGATACTTTTACTAACTTTTAGCTAACTAGATCGCGTAGACTAGAGTAGTTTAGAGTAGATAGAGTATTTCCTATTATATTAATTCTAGAACAATAGGGCGAGCGAACGAGTTATCCTATTACCTACCTATTACCTACCCTACATTTCCCTTTAGTTACTATTATTAGTTACTTTTATATTGTTAATTAGTATAACAATAGACCTTACTCTATACTCGGCCTTATATATTCGATATCGATATCTTCTTTCCTTCTTCCTCTTCGTCTTCTCTTATAGATATCGCATATACCCTCTTACCCTCTTCTACGGCGTTACCTCGAATACAAGAACTACGACAACCGTATAGAAAGTAATAAAGATAGCTAGCCCTTTCTTTGCCCTAGCCGCTCGCGGCTATCTATACTTTGGTTAGATATAATTCGATTTAATACTATAGAGTAAGAGAGAACTAAGTACTAATATAGGTTTAGAGCTCTCCTATATATCGTCGTAGTATTAGCCGTTATGCTATCCTATAAGTTGTCTAGTAGTAGTACTCGGGAATCTATAAAGTATACTAATTAATCTTAGTCGCCGTATTCGCGATCGTTTAGCTACTACTACCCTCGCCTATTACTTCCTTAATACTACTCGTTTCCGGATAGCTATCGTACTACTTTGGTAGCGCCGTTAGTAGTAGTAGTAACAATAGTAACAATAGTAACAATAGTAGCAATAGTAATAGTAGTAGTAGTAGCTATAGGGTAGCGAGTAAGTACTTAGTTCTTCGTCGATCGAATATCCCGACGTACTAACTATAATCTAGTAACGACTTCGATAATGTTACTAGTAGCGACGAGTAAGTTATCTATATATAGAGAGTTGCTATTACGATATATACTAACTAAATTGTAGCGATATAGGCTTTGTCCCTAGTATCGATAAGTAAGTAAATCTTCGAGACTACTTCCTAGTATACTTAATACTAATTATACTATAGTAATAACGATAATCCTACTAGCGCTAGTAGTAACGACGACGACGAGTAAGCTATTTATTCTCTATACTAGTAGTATATTAGTATATTCGCTAACTATACTATAGCGAGAACGAACCTTTTACTAGCCCTACCCTAGTCTTCTCTCCTATCCCGGTCTTCTCTCCTATAGACGTCCTAGTAGGTTGGGTTGGGTTAGGTTCGGGTTGAAACCCGAACCCAACCCGATTGTCCGGATACAATACTAAGAACCCGAAATTCCTCGGGTTCAAATCTCTAAAGGCCGGCTACATAGCCGGCTATACACTTCTACGGTCGCAATTTAACGCGATGCGACGACTAATATATGCGATATATACTACTAAAAGGCCGGCTAGATTGCGACAACTTTTGTCGAGTTTTGTTAAGTTCGGGTTATAGTAGGTTCTATACCTAAACCTATACTAATAGTCCGGTTCCTACTAAGAAACCGAACCCGAACCCAAATTCTCGGGTTGTACCTAACCTACTAGGACGTCTACTCTCCTACTATCGCTACTATCGCTACTACTACCGCCGCCGCCGCCGCCGCCGCTACTACTATTCCTTTCTTCGCCCTACCGGCTATAGTACCTCTAGGTAGGTAGGTTAGTAATATACTACCTATCCCGACTAGAGGTATAATAATACCTCGCCCTTAGCTAGCTAGGCTACCTATTCCGGGCTACTTGCCCGAGCCTACCTATATAATAGGTAAATAGTAGTCTCCGGATACTATTAACTATATATTCTCGTCGAGTATTTAAGAGCGAGTACTTACTAATATATATTATAGCTACCTATACGAATCGTACGCTATAGCTATACTATATTATTCGTATTATAGAGACGACCTTAGGCGCTCGCTTCGCCTATCCGTACGACGCCTACTATCGCGACGGTTTCGAATACTAGGGTTATATAGCGGGTATTAAGGCCTATATTAAGAAGCCTAGCTATAGTTATACTCGCTACTAGCTCTATAAGATATAATAGTACTCTTAGTCTACTATACTTTAAGTAGGACGTAATACTAATATACTCCTTCTAGATCCTATACTCCTATCGCGACGAGGAGCCTAGGCTTACTCTAAAGAGCCTAGCTCGCAAGCTAGATAGCTTCGGTAGTAGCTATAGCGACGATACGGATAGTAGTACGGATAGTACTTACGGTAGTATTACCGCTTACTAATTCTCTTAGTTGTTCGCGTAATAAGTCCTAAAATATAGTAGTAAGACGTATATCGTATATCGGATATTTAGTATTTAGTATACTAGGCTTCGCTCTTTATAATAATTTTATACTCTTAGTAGTATTCTATCTAGTATTTTAGGCATAGTAGCGCTACTACCTTAAATGAAACCTCTATCTCGCTATATTATCGTCCTTTCTAACGTAATATACTACTATTAAGTCTAAGTTAGGTCGACCTCCTCGATATCGTTAATCTCCTCGAATAAGTCTAGATTAACGAAGTCCGATAGTATATCTAAACTCGTATTATCTATATCGTTAGGTAGCCTCTTTACGATCCTCCGATTAAACTTAGTAACCTTCGCTATAACTAGACCTATCCTAATACCGAGGATATCGTATAAATTATAGTATTCTATATTAGATAGGTCCTAATCTTCGCGAGGCTTACTAAGCCTACTATTAAAGAGTATCCTCGCCCTCGAGAAGATATCTAACTTTATATTACGTACTATATAATCGTCTAGTATATACGTACCGAACTCCTATTCTAGTATATTACGAATACAATAGATATATATATTAGAGTAGTATATTCGATCGAAGATAATATCGATATCGCGAGTACTATTCTTATAGTATATTAGCTCGGTTTTGTATACGAGATTAAGGTACTCTAGGCTTAGATTAATAGCCTTAAAGGTATCGGGTTTACCCTTCTAATTAACTAGACCCGATATAAGAATAGACCGCTAGAGGTTATAGTTACTAATACCGTCTATAAGTAGCTACCTATAATAAAGCATCTCGCGGCTATAGTTATATTACGAAGTACTAAAGAATATTAGTATAAGCGGATTAACTATTCGACGGAGCTAACTAACGTCGCTATATTTTACTACGTAACGGATAATAAAGAATGCCTTAGCCTTATATAGAAAGCGATACATTATACGGAACTCGGTATCGTTATGTTCCTCCCTATACTAGCTAGATAGGGTAAAGGCTTACTATCGGATATCCTCTACGACTTTATTAAAGATAGCGGCGCTAAGGTAACGGCGAAT